>JAVFBX010182647.1:0-25372 GCA_034783855.1 Mopalia kennerleyi
AAAGGTCACATTTTAATTATAATAACAGATAAAGCCCAAACACGTGTCGTTGTTAACAAAGCATTCCAAAGTACATCCACGCTGTGATGCGACAAGTATCACTGCGCGCGTAAAGCTGGTTTCCGAAATATCGGGAACCAGTCAAGATGGTGCGGTTGGAATCTCCGTAGGTAGGCTAGGTCCACGAATAATGTTTAGAACGCACCAAATCGCCAACAGAGTAAATGCCGGCCATCTAGACCACTCTAGCCATCATGACTTATGGAATGGGTTAGTCAGCTTGGGCCTAAATAGCCAACATTCATTACCCCTCTGGTAGGATAGTGACACAGCTTCCAAAGCTAAAAGCAATGAATAATTCTTTTGTCTTTGAGAAAGTGAAGATTAACAGTATTTTCGTTATTTTGTGACAACACTTTCTCCTATCCGAGGGGTAGTGAATGTCCGTTACCTAGACTCCAGCCATCTTCGCGAGCAATGGTTAAGAAAAGTGCATATTAACCTTGGCACATTGCAAACCTTTACTGTGTTATCGAAGTCGAATAAGAGCACATAATCATTTCCCATCTGGGGTTTTCCCCTGAATCCACCGGCCAATGGAATAATCTGATTTAACGACAGTAGGAGACTATACGGCGACCGAGGGAAAAATAATGACGGAAAGCAGTGCTCGAAATCAACTTATAAACATGACCAAGAACAGGTTTTCTGTTCAGAATTTAAATAATATCCAAAATCCAGTCGTTTTTCTATTGTGTCTCATTTTGTAATGACCAGGTTCCATTTAGCTTTTCAACACAGACGGGCTGTAGGCCTGCGCAAGGCAAGGAGGTAACACAGCGACGGTTTTAATCAAATGTTGGAGTGTGAAGAGGTTTGAAAAGAACTATCAAAACAAAAACAAGTGATTGTTGTGCGATCAAGCGTCTTTGATATGCTGGCTACCACGATTTTGGGTGTATGCTGTCGATAAAAATCCAGCATTTGAGGTTAAACCAGAACACAAAAGCCATGAAATGTCGCATGGTATCTTCCTGTCTGTCTGTCTATACATAGAGATACCATGTATTCGGGATGATGAGCACCAGCTGACTAACCTTCCATTTTGTAGAAGATCGGGTGGCTGAGTGGTCTAGGTGGCCGGTAGTCTCGCGTTAACTTCGACCACTGAATACTTTTCAACTTAAACAGATAAACCTCAAATGAATTTATTTGTAAATGAATACAAACGTTTTGGGTTCGATTTCATGTTTGAAATACACTGTATATTTAAAATTGACTTATTAGAAAGCCAACTGTACGATAATCGGACACATGACGGCCATGTTCTTTTTGCAAAGTTTAATATGCAGTGAAACCAGACTATCCGTGGTCGAAGTTAACGCGTAAAGATCCAAGCGAGACTATAGGTGACCGGCATTTACTGCTGGTGAGTTTGTGCCTAATTAAGGTGCGCACAAAAAGAACGCTTGCTCGCGACAAACGCGAGCGCGATAAAGCAAGCACGTGTAATGAAAGCGCTTGCATGCTTGTCGTTGAGGTGGACATATAGAAAGATTGCAAATTGCGCTTGCGTTGCGACTGATAGAATTTTGTCATTTGGCAACATGGCGGATTCAAGTGAAGACGAACTATTGTTGCTAGACAGTGTTTTGCCGAAAATTATCCTAGGAAAACGCAAAAGAATGGGCGTTCATGAGATAAATAAAAGGAGGCGAATGGAAGGTGAACATCATCACTTGTTTCCTCTGCTTAAAACGAGCCTTTCTTGTTTCCAGTCATACTTCAGAATGAGCCAAGAGACATTCAAGTATACCTTAGAAAAAACTTAACCAAAGATAACAAAGAACTGGTGCAACTGGCACCAACAACCACTTCTGCCAGAGGAGCGTCTAGTTATTTCACTCAGGTGAGTCACACTTAGTTGAAACGTAGGTGTATATACAGTTATATATATAAGTATGAAGTAATAACTGTAAATATTTATTCATGCTTACAGAATGAACTAAGACTGTGTAAACGTGTATCATAAAGTTTATTGATCTCCATTATAACCTACAACAGGTAAATCTCTTGTTTGTTTTAAACTTATGGTGAGGACATTTTAGGAGAGAAGAGTAGGATTAAAAAGGTTGTTACTCACAAAAGACAATAAACAAACAGAGAAAACAGCCAACAAACTCAGAAACTATCTTAGTTATAGAATGATTATATAAAATCAACAACATAGGTGTTTAAAAAGGCTCACTGTTCGTAAGAAAATAAGAACAATTCACAACGTTGCGGTTTGCGTGGTCTTTCCTTCTTTTGTCCCAAATTGCAGGTTTTCGAAAACACGGCTGATATCAAAGACTTCACATTCATTTTGGTCGGACTGTCAGAGGAGAAAACAGATCGTGACTAGACAATACACGTGGGGGCACCAAGAACACGCTTGCTCGCGATAAAGAATTAACTTTTGATTCTTTACGCTTTCCAAGCGTCGCTTGACATCGCAGGCGCGATAAAGCGAGCGTGCTTTTTGTGCCGCACAAGCAAATTATAAGCAACATTACAAGTGCTTGCTTTATCGCGCTCGCTTTTATCGCGAGCAAGCGTTCTTTTTGTGCGCACCTTTAGATTGTTCACTTCAACTAAAGTGGATTTATATTACAGGCAGAGTTGGTTCTGTGGAACAATTTGCAAAAAGTTAATGTGGAAATTTTTATAACATGATGGTTCTAAAACATTAATTCGTTTAACTAAACAATGCACTGCCAAAAATTCAATGGATGCTTATTCGGCGTAGAAAGATCAAACCGAGCCATATTAAATGTGTTCAAGAGATGTTTCTTTCCACTGTTGAGTAAAGTTGTTGATGTAGTCAGCAAAAATAATCCAATTAAATTTGGGTTATGTTATAGCAAGTACATTTTTACGCATACACGTAAGTTTAAAATGAGCATGTCTGTATCATAAAGTATTGGTCTCATATATATCTGCCTCGTAACGATTTCCAATCTAACAAATCTAAATGTCACTTTTTTATATATAGCATTTGTGAGAATCGACACCGCACGAAATCGTTGATAAATGTTAAACGAGATTTTAATGTACCACAAAGTACTAAAATTATCTCCGTTGACACTTTGCTGTAAACAAAAGTGTAGTATAATGTGCATTTAAACAATAATATTATCACTACAGCTGCTGTAGTGATAATATTATTGTTTATTATTAAATGCGAATTTTTATAGACATGCTGAGCATGTCTATAAAAATTCGCATTGCAGTAAATCATTGAAAAATATATAAAGCGAAACCAATAAAAGAAAAGATCTTGATAAGAATCGATTGCTCACACCGAGCCTTTGATAATTATACTCTATAGATCCGTTCATTACTGTATCGGATTACATCAACGGTATTATTGCGCAGTAAATATATCATGAAACATTCTCCTCCGGCTCTTGATTTATGTACTCTGGTGATATTCTATCTGGTAGAATTGCGACCGTATACTTCTGCTATCGAAAGAGTGACTCAATACTAAGGTTTAACAGTCTGGTAATTTCATTGAAGTCTACTATGTGCTATGGTGGGGTATACCGTGTATTAAGTTTAATGGAGAAAAAAAATACAACATACGTAAACCAGCAGCAATCGGCCTTAATCGCTATTGCTGGCAAAATTGTATCTGGTAAATTGAAAAGCCCGTTATGGATTTAGTGTACCAAATATGATGTTTCGGAATAGATGTACTAAGTATATACCTGATAGTCGAGGAACATCACTTTCGTTATATCCCGCTTGTAATTACTTGGTCACATATATACCTGGATACAATGACTAATTTATGCCCAGATAACGTCTGGGAATATTGGTATACAGCCACGTACAAATCACGAATACTTGAATGTTATTTCACTCAATAGATGGAATAAATCGCCCCTTCGTCATGGACAACACATGCTACGACACTAAAATCAAAAGAAGCATACACCGACGTTACAAACAGATCAACTCCCTGTTCTCCCTTAAGCCTAAGAGCTCCGGGACCCTCTCTATCCGCCCAATATTCAACAGTAGCCAGAAGATCTGCAACACATATTTCACCAGTATAGAGATAAAACGCTAGCATGCCCCTCCTTGCTTATAATAAGCCTCTCGTCGTACATATGTACGCCGTTCAAATAGTCTAACCTGGTGATTTTAATCTGAGTAAATCACCAAACGGATTATTATTATCTTGAAATAGCTTATGGGGTTCACCGTTTAGCAACCTGGAACATTTGCCTGGTGATAAGCACTAACATTATTGCGAGGTAATGGATCTTCAAACCTTTGTTGTAGACTTGTGTAAACACTGCCTTACGGTCTTTAAACACTATTTATCCAAATGGTGTTTGGAGGATCACGCCCATAAACATCAAACAGCATACCTGTTATGATGTTTGACCATATTTTCGAGATCAACATCACCATTTTACGGTTACCCCACAAGAGCAGTGGAAACATCGGGCATTTTGCTGCAAGATACTTAAGATATAATTTATGATGGAATTGAATAGAGAAGACACCAAAATGTAACAGTTACACTGTATCGTTCTATTATTACAAAACACAAGCGTGTTAAAGAAAACAGAGTTACCAAATCGGCCAATGTTTTATACGAGATAAATCATAGACATATACGGTTGAAGAAACGTGATAACATCTAAAACAACCGTTGGATGCATCTTCCTGTGTCGTGGATTTTGAAACCAGAGCTGAAGAATTCGTACACCTCAATTGCTATCCAGGATTTACTTATATTATTCAACAAAAGGACTTTACAATTTAAATTTTTCAACTGTTAATTGAATAACGAAGAGCGAAATAATTTTCCAAAATTAAGTTCTATAATCTCTAAGTTGTTCACGACAGACTAGTATTGCAATTCTTGGAAGTATTTTGATCATTTTCTGTTTAAACTGATTGATGAAACCGTAATTGTTTTTATCCGGACCAGGCACAATGGTTCTAAGTAACTTTTCTTCAATTCCATGCAACAGCGTTTTAGGAGTATATGAAACTTATGCTGGACGATCAGTTATTTGAATTTTCCTCCGATAAGTTTGTTAAAGTCGAGTCAACCCAAGGGTTCCAGTACGTCTATATACCAGAGGTACATGCGTAAAGGTGTATTCCCATAGTGCGATCTGTTGTAACCATTTCAGGGGATTTATTTTATTTGCAGAATTCTCATTGGTCGAGTTTTTTCTCCACCAATCAAAATGCCGCAAATATAGGGAATCCCCTGATATCGTTCTATGAGAATGTACATTAAGTCACACAATGTGTCTCCAGCAGTCGCGGGGCTATATTTACAGGGTGAAATGGACATTTCTGGAGTCATACGTTAACACACAAATAACACAAAGAAACAAATATGAACGGCCGACCATTCCAGAATATTCGACAAACACGACATGGACTGCCACTATATAGGCTAAATGTAGGACTTGTTTAACTGAACTTGACGCGTTACTAATTCATCCAGAAGTTGAACATCCCTAAAATATTGTCAATATTTTCGGATCAATAGTGAAAAAGATGATGTTTTTTCATGTTCCGAACGTTAAATAAACGTTGAAAGAAGCGGTTGCATTTGTGCCGTAACAGTGTTGTCATTCCGTCTTATCGATGTTACGAGTCCGGTTTCGGTTCAAGTAACTTAGGGCACAATGTACATTGTTAGAATAAAAGAGTTGGCATCAAGTTTAATCTTAATTTAGATATTAAATTTTAAATTTAGTGTTCAATGCCTAAGCTCCGGTATGTAAGTATGTTTGATTAGAATTTACCGCCTATTGGAAATCCATGAAATATTAAAGTTGGGGAGGAATCGTTCCGGTTGTGAACTCTTGTTTAAACCGGGCTTTAATATGTAACCTAGCAATTCAACACACACTGATTTACTTCATCAAATTAGAAATCAAAGTAAATGTTGAGTCTTTTTACATTGTGCCGGACCTGCTTTTCTCTTCTCAGAATTTATTTTCAATACCCGTTGGAGCAAGTCGCGGTTCATTCAATCATACTATGTTAACATCGATTCGCATGGCGGGGATCTTATTGTGATTTCATTATTTGCTATGTACTGGAGACGACCAGATTGACTAGACGATGTGAATAGGTCAATTATTTCAAGCCAGGGATTAGTTTTGAGAGGCAAACGTCATTTCTGATGGCTGTCTCGAAGGTCCTTCCTGAAGATGTAATTTGAGCGACGAATACATACCACCATAGAATCGTGCACGAACTAACCTAATTCTAATCAGTAATCCAGACACCGCTGCCAATTGACCACACATTACTGGGACTCTAATGACAATGCATTGTTCAGTGGTAAAGACCTGGCGGAGTAAATCCATTTGTGTCATTTATTTCAGATAAGCACCCATTGATAGTGGCTTAACTATAATGGTCAAGTTGCCATTTAATGACGTGTCCAGACTTAATTTCGGAAATGAAAGCTGATATAAAAGTTATTGGCCTGACGGCTTCGTCTGTAATCTGTCCGCAATCCTATATGGCAATCCGACAGATCACTCTAGGGTTTTTACATAATGGGATGTCCAGTTCTCTGGCTGAGATTGTTCATGATCTAGGCCTACTCGCTGTTGTCCGGGTGAAGCGAGCTCCCACTTCCCAGTTGATCCGATGTTCCCAATTCCTAGTTCCTTCTTCACCTGAAGTTAGCTACCAGCTCATTATTCAACTCAACGCATTGTATATGCCTCACAATAATGTGTAGTAAACCTACAATATCTTTCCATATATAATTTTTTGCTGAATCTGTTGTCCTATATAAAAGTCATATAGGATTTTGCATCGTGATCGCTGTTTAAGTAATCTTGCAGTTATGCTGAAAATAATCGCTGGTATCACTGATTTATCTTTGTACTTAAATGAGAACAAGTGCACACCCTCAAAAAGTTATTTGACAAGTCATACTTTGATCGATATGAGGATTTGCCTGGTGTCACGAGAAGCCAAGGAACTGTTTAAATAACCTTCCCCAATACAATAAACATATGATACGTTTTGCGTTTCACCACGACGAGCGTTGAAAGGCGTGGATAAAGTCAACGTTGTTGGGTAGTAAGGGCTTAACATGACTACATTTTACCATAGTATCCAATAGTTCTCATGGGAGTTTCACTGTATAATGAATGATCCTAATCGTTCGTTAGATGTATGTACCTTTCATAACTAGTTGTTAGCGACAGAATAATAGACTGGTAGTCGAAATCTATAGTACAAATTCATTATACCCATGTTAACTTACTTCTAGCAAAAGTATACATACATTTATTACTTTTATTTCCTTTCCATGTCGACAAGCACTAGATGGTAAACAAATAAACAGTCAACTTACGAGTGTGGTTATATTTTATAAATAGAAAAGCCCACACATCAGACAGTCTGCCTGGTGTTCGCTAGATCAAAGAGCAGGAAACAAAAGGCAAAGTGACAAAACCTTACGCTATGCGCACAAATTAGGCAATCATTTGTTTCCGATCACCGACATTCGTTAATTCTTTTAATGCCAATGATCAAAACTTGATCGAAATCCCCGGTAGGAGGCGCCACATATCCACAGTATTCGGTAACAAAAACTATAGCAATGCTCAACCTTTCGTTGTTTTTTTTATTTGAATCAATTTCACAGTCAGTGAGATGTATATTTCTGATACTATCGAAGCTCTGTACTTAAGACGGTGCTTAGCACTACATTGCCTGGATGTATGAACGAAACATCACGCTTTCAGTCGTGCAATGAATACCGGACAGAACACTGCCAATTATTCCTTCGCCAACAGGACACAATCAGCTCTGTGTGATTTACATTTGACTGCTATTTTAAGAGACACATCAGGACAGAGCAGTGCTAAGATAAAAATTAAAAAAAATAGGTCAGACACTGGTGAATGGATTTTCATTGACTGTTGACCTTTAAGTCCAACCAATTCAGTTTCACGGCATCTTAATGTTTCCGATAATGTGATTTATACCACCGGTCGATTAGGTTTTTCACTTCTGCCAACTAGTTTAATCACAGGACAATTCCGCCTTCGTGTAGGCCTACATGGCAAGTCATTTCATGCAAACTGTTTAATGCACACATTTGTTAGAAAGACGGTCTGTCAAGCACATATGCAAAGGTGCGCAGTTGTACACCACTGATTCCGACTCCGCACATAATTGTACACACAGCCGGGTTAACCAAACACTTCAACGAAGCTACTCACACTTTTTTCTAGCCATTGTTTGGCCAAGCGTAATCTTGGAAGGAATTTTAGGGTATTGGATTTTAGACAATTAAGAATTAAATTTTAAAAGTCATTTTATAATCTCTCAGAATAAAACAAAGGATGATCTAAACCATACCTATTTGCGCGAGAGGATTCATCGCGAAAGACATCGTATACAGTACAGTTGTCTATAGAGAGATTGGGAAGTTGATCTGTCTTTATTTCGCGCTGTATCGTCGTCCTCTCTTTTCATGATTTGTTGGGGTCTATTATGTGTAGGGTTGATTCTTTTAACAACTAGGCTGACAAGCTAACATTTATATACATATAGCTTACAAATTAAAATTCAATCAAACAAATCGGTTGGATCCCTAGGCCGACTGGCAAACTAACTCTGCACGCCACCTGGAAAGGGTAACAGACCAATGCAACAAACTTACCAAGGTAGCCATAAATCAGTCCTTCAGCCTGTTATCGTGTTGTCAAGGAATTGATTTTTTTTTTAAATGTTAAGAGAAAAGATAAAGGACAAGTTGGGAATATCCTAAATATCGGCCGTTGATGAAGATAAAGTATTGCGGTTCTAACTCAAATAAATCAAGTGTTGGAAAATGTCAGTACACTTAACACGACAAGTTGACCGTTCATCTGCATTACCGCAAGTGTCCTCGACAGCAAAAGAAATAATACGGTTTTGCACTTGACAATACTATCTACCGCCCCGTGGGGGAGCGGGTTGGCCAGTCCTGCAGAATACTCTCTCGGCTTCCTCGGCTAAAGGGAAACAGGAAGCTGATCTGTTTGTACGTTTTATTTTTGTCTCCGTCGTCATATAAGTGAAATACCCTTGAGTACGACGTTAAACACCAATCAAACAAACAATCTACCCATAAAATGCAGTGGATAAATTACCTTCCAGTAACAGTACAAGTTTGAGTTTTTTGGCGAACATAAGCAAATTTGCCTACACTGAAGTTAATCTGATAGGCTAACACAATAAATGAGTAAATGATATCAAAAACTTTAAGAAGGCTCGGCATCACCTTGTCACCATGATGTCAGTGCGTGAGAAACACTAAAAACTACGTGAGATTAAGGCGTTTTTGTCCGAAACTGCACGAATGAAAAATACGTTGAAAGTCTTACCAATGGTAGGAAACACTTTAGATTTTATATGGCTGAATGTTTCAACACGTTATCGATAACCTGTTATAATGACTCATGTTGAAAAGGGTATCAATAAGGACTTACAAGTATACAAGTGATAACCCTATTTTGTTAGAGAGAGGGATGTTAAATATTAGCTTTGTTCTTGTTTCCCAATTAATTCGGGACCCATATTTCCGCACAGGATGTTGCCAAGCCCTCAAAGGGTATATTAAAAGAGGACCTTACCCGTGGCACCTTATTCAAAACTCACGATAAGTGCCTCTATAGGATCGAAAAGTCGCAAAGACTAGAGTAAAATGTTATAAGAATTAGGAGCCTGGCACGCATGAGCTGTGTCAAAAGTAGATTTTATTGACGTAAGGGCTGGACAATTATGTTGACTTTTGTTCAAGCTTAACAGAATCATGCCTTCACTATAATCCAATAGCTGCTATAAGCTCCGTAACTGATACAAATTCGATGATTAAGGTATAGTGGATAAAATGATCCTGTGCTGTCGATTATCAAAATTTCCTTCTCGAAATAGAAAGCAAATTTGCAAAGAAGCGTTTAACCAGAATGAAGAGGTTTTTATGCTGGACGCACTAACCTGATTTGACTGGGACGTGTTTAAGTCGAAAATATATCAAAGCCTTAGATTGTTCACTTCAACTAAAGTGGATTTATATTGCAGGCAGAGTTGGTTCTGTTGAACAATTTGCAAAAAGTTAATGTGGACATTTTAACAACACGATGGTTCTGAAACATTGATTCGTTTAACTAAACTATGCACTGCCAAATGTTAATGCGGCGTAGAAAGATATTACCGAACCATATAAAATGTGTTAAGGACATTTTTCATTTGACTGTTGGGTAAAGTTGTTGTTGATGTAGTCAAAAAAAATAATCCAATTAAATTTGGGTTATGTTATAGCTAGCGTATAGCTATTTTTTCACATAAACGTAAGTTTAAAATGAGCATGTCTATATCGTAAAGTACTGTGCTCGTATATATCTGCCTCTAACGATCTCCAATCTTATAACGCTAATATAGCATTCGTGTAGAATTAACACCGCACGAAATGGTCGGTAGGTATTAAACGAGATTTTAATATACCACAAAGTACTCAAATTATCTCCGTTGACACATTGCTGTAAAACGTGTAGTATAATGCGCATTAAAAAACAATATGATCACTACAGCATGTCTATGAATTTTGCATTGCAGTTAATCAATTGACAAAAATATAAAGCAAAACTAATTAAAAAAATATCTTGATAAGAATCGATTTCTTACACCGAACCTTTGATCATTACTCTATAGATCCGTTCATTATGGTATCGGATTACATCAATGGTATTATTGCACAGTAATTATGTCATGAAACATTCGCCTCCGGCACGTGATTTTTCTGATTTATGTACTCCGGTGATATTCTATCTCGTAGAATTACGACCGTATACTTCTGTTATGGAAGGAGTGCCTCAATGCTAAGGTTTAACAGTCTGCTTATTTCATTGAAGTTTACCATGTGCTATGGTGGAGTACACCGTGTATTACATTTTATTGAAAACAAAAATTACAATAAAATGTAAACCAGCAGCAATCGGCCTTAATCGTTACAGCTGGTAAAGTTGAATCTGGCAAATTGAAAAGCCCGATATCGTTTTAGTGTACTGAATATGATGTTTCGGAATAGATGTTCTAAGTATATACCTGATAGTCGAGGAACAACACCTTCGCGACATCCTGCTTGTAATTACTTGGTTACACGGATTCGATGACTAATTTATGCTCACGTAATGTCTTGGTATATTGGTATAAAACCACGTTCAAATTACGAATAATGTTATTCACTCAATAGGTGGAATAAATCACCTCTTCGTCATGGACAACACTTTGACACGATACGAAAATCAAAAGAAGCATACAACGTCGTCACAAACAGATCGGCTCCCTGTTCTCTTTTAAGTTTAAGAGCTCCGGGACCCTCTCTATCCGCCCTAGATACGACAGTAGTCCGAAGATCTGCAGCACATATTTCACCAGTATAGAGACAAACGATACAACGCTAGCATGTCCCTCTGTGTTGATAATAAGCCTCCCGTGGTACATATGTACGCCGTTCAAATAGTCTAACCTGGTGATATCGGTCTGAGTAAATCACCAAACGGATTATCATTATCTTAAAATAGTTTATGGGGTTTGGCAACCTGGAACATTTGCTTTGTGTACATTGTCTGGTGATCAGCACTGACATTATTGCTAGGCAATGGATCTTCGAACCTTTGTTGTAGACTTGTGTAAACATTGCAATACGGTCTTTAAACATTAACACTATTTATCCCAATGGTGCTGGAGGGGATCACGCCCATAACCGTCAAACAGCATACCTGTTATGATGTTGGACAATATTTTCGAGATCAACATCCACAAGAGCAGTGGAAACATCGTGCATTTTGCTGCAAGATACTTAAGATATAATTTAGGATGGAATTAAATAGAGAAGACACCAAAATCAAACAGATACACTGTATCGTTCTATTATTCCAAAACACAAGCGTGTTGAAAAATACAGAGTTACCAAATCGGCCAATGTTTTATACGAGATGAATAATAGACATATACGGTTGAAGAAACGTAATAACAGCTAAAGCAACCGTTGAATGCATCTTCCTGTGTCGTCGATTTTGAAACCAGAGCTTAAGAATTCGCACACCTCAATTGCTATCCATGAGTTCTTTATATTATTCAACAAAAGGACTGTTTACAATTTAAATTTTTCACCTGTTAATTGAATAACCATCGGTACACCGTACACCTGCTTTAAAGCCATATCCAAGAACGAAATAATTTTCCAAAATTAACTAGAACCTGACAAGTTCTATAATCTCTAAAAGTTTTTCACGACCGTTTATTTTTGCAGTTCTTGGAAGTATTTAAACCATTTTCTGTTTTAACTGATTGAAGCCGTAATTGTTTTTATCCGGACCAAGCCCAATTGTTCTAAGTAACTTTTCTTCGCTTCCCTGCAACAGCGCTTTAGGAGTATATGATAATTATGCTGGACGATCAGTTATTTGCATTTTCATCCGATAAGTTTTTTTTAAAGTCGAGTATGGTGACAACCCATGGGTTCCAGTACGTCTATACACACGAGGTGCATGCGTAAAAGTGTCTTCTCATAGTGCGATTAGTAGTAACCATTTCAGGGGATTTATTTTATTTGCAGAATTCTCAATGGTAGATTGTTTTCTCCACCAATCTAAATGCCGCAAATATGGGGAATCCCTGAAATCGTTCTATGAGAATGTACATTCAGTCACACAATGTGTCTCCGGCAATCGCAGGGGCTATATTTACAATGTGAAATGGTAATTTATTGAGTCATACGTTAAAACACTTATAAAACAAAGACACAAATATGATCGGCCGACCATTCAAGAATATTCGAAAAGAACGACATGGAATTCCACATATTTACTGGCACTATATAGGCTAAATGTATGACTTGTTTAACTGAACTTGACACGTTACTTATTCATCCAGAAGTTGAAAATCCCTAAAATATTGTCAATGTGTTCGGATCAATAATTAAAAGATGAGGTTTTTTATGTTTCGAACATTGACAGAACAAAGAAGCGGTTGCATTTATGCTGTAACTGTGTTGTCATTCCGTCTTATCGACAGAAGTTTGGTTTCGGTTCAAGTAACTTAGGGCACATTGTACATTGTTAGAATAAACTGTTGGGTAGAGAGTTGGCATCAAGTTTAATCTCAATCTAGATATTAAATTTCACATTTCGTGGTCAATGATAGAATGCCTACGGTCCGGTATGTACAGTTTGATTAGAATGTACCGTCTAATTTAGTGCAAAATCGGTCATACATTTGTACAGGAATGGAAATCCTTGAAATATTTTCGTTTGGGGATGAATAATTTCGGTTGTAAACTCTGGCTTTAATTATGTCTTTAATACGTAACGAAGCCATTCAACACACACTGATTTACGTTGTCAAATAGTAAATGTTGAGTCTTTCTACATTCTTTTCTTTTCGCAGACTTTATTTCCAATACCAGTTGGAGTAAGTCGCGGTTTATTCAAAGATTTGCATGACGGGGATCTTATTGCGATTTAATTATTTGCCATGTACTGGAGACGACCAAATTGACTAGACCATGTGAATAGGTCAATCATTTGAGGCTAGGGATTAGTTTTGAGAGGCAAACGTCATTTCTGATGGCTGTCTCGAAGGTCCATTCTGAAAATAGATCTGTAATCTAAGCGACAAATACATAGCACCATAGAATCGTGCACGAACTTACCTAATTCTAATCCGTAATCCAGACACCACTGCCAATTGACCACACATTAGTGGGATTCTAATGACAATGCATTGTTCAGTGGTAAAGACCTGGTAAAGTAAATCTATTTGCGTCATTTATTTCAGATAAGCACCCATTGATAGTGGCTTAACTATAATGGTCAAGTTGCCATTTGATAGTGGCGGGTCAGCCTTAATTTGGGAAATGAAAGCCAATATTAAAGTTAATGACCTGACGGCTTCGGTCTGTTATCTGTCAGCAATCCTATATGGCAACCCGACGGTTCAGCCTAGAGGTTTTTGTGATGTCTACTGTGTGAAAGTGACTATGCAAAAGCTACTCCCTGTTGTACCAGCTGAGGTTGGCTCCCAGTTACCGATTCACATGAAGCTAGTTCCCAATTTCCACACTCCAATGCAGCAAATGGTAGACATCGAAAGGGATACATGCTCCACATGACTTTGTTTTACCAGGATAACAACCAGTCGAATTTTTCGACAAACTCGTTTAACATTATGGTCATATTACCCTTCTTCTGACTTTATAAAGACAAGTCTGTATAGCTTTCTTCTCTCCATATCGATACACAATAAGTGGGAAACCGTAAAACAGTCCGGCGATGAATTCGAAAGACTGTAGCGGTAAAATATATATCAACTCGACAATAAGATCTATTCTGAACAGTAGAGGATTCCTCTTTTTTAATCTTCCTTGTGCAAGTGCGATAACATTTTAGAAATAATAAAAACAGTACAGAAGATAGACTATCTTGTGATTAGCTCGACCAAAAGACAATCGAACAGTGATAAAAAACCATCTGACGGTGTACGCACAAATTGGCCAGGAATTTATTACGAATCACCAGCGTTCTGATCAAGAATTAAAAGAAAAACCCAGTGGGAGGCGCTTATTATCCCGATATTATGCTAAGATAAAGATAAACCAATCGTTGTTCTTATTTTAATCGAATTCACCGAGTCAGTGTGACCCATATCTCATGATATTTGTGATACTATTGAAGCACCGTACTAAAGGCGGTGTTTAGTATTCCTTTACCCGAATGATTTGTTTGTTTGTTTGATTGGGGTTTAACGTCGTACTCACAGGTATTTCACTTATATGACGACGGATTGTCCACTTAACACTGTTCCTTGCCCTTTTATGGTGGAAAACCGGGAGGTAACTTCGTAAAAACCACCCCCGCAATTACCGGAGCCACATCTTGTAACTCACTCATATACCTGAAGGTCGTTAGAAAGCGCACTCACGAACCATTACACCACGGTCGCCGGCCTTTTATCCGAATGAAAAAGTGACACATAAAGCTTCCAGTCGTATAATGAATACCGGACAGTATACTGTCAATTATTCCTCTTTTTTTATAAGTGTGATCTGTATTGGACTGCTATTTTAAGACGCTTTTGGACAGAATGGTGCAATGAAAAGGAATAACTAATCCAGACAGTGGTGAGTAAATTTACATGGACTGTTGACCTTTAAGTCCAACCAATTCAGTTTCATGACATCTTAATTTTTCCGATAATGTGATTTATACCACCGGTCGATTAGGTTTTTCACTTCTGCCAACTATTTAAGTCACAGGGTATTTCCGCCTTCTTGTACATGGCAAGTTATTCACTCTGAACTGTTTTTACGCACAGATTTATCAGAAAGACGGTCTGTCAAGCATATATGCAGAGGTGCGTCGTTGTACACAAACCAGTTTGACTCAGCAAATATATGTGTAAACAGTCGGGTTGACTACGGTGTTACCAAACGCCTTAACGCAGTTATTGACTATTTTCTAACCATAGTTTAGTAAGCGCAAGCGTATACTTGGAACGATTTTTGGAAAGAAAATATTTGATATTATTCAATGTAGAATGAATTTTAGAATTTCTCAGCATAAACTAAATCGTGAAATCAACCAAAATGATTTTGCGTTACATGTTGCACGAGAAGATACCCCGCCAAACACAACGTTACAGTACAGGTTGTTATAGAGGGTTTTGGACCTGGTGCTCTCCTAGCAATATAGTAACACGAATTTGATCTTTATTTCGCGTCGTTTGGTTCTACCCTCTTGTCGTCGTTTTTTGCATATTGCGTGTAGGCTGTTTTCCTTCAACAACTGACACGTTGCCATGTAAATTCATATTGCTAATCGAGAAATAAAAGTCCAATCAAAGGAATTGGTGGGATCACTGGCCCGAAAGGAAAACTAGAATCTGTATGCCACATGAAAGGGTGACCACAGAGCAATACGACGGTCTTACCAAGGAAGCCATGAATCTTTCCCTCAACCTGTTATCGTTTTGTCAAGGAATTCATATTTACTTCTTTTTTTGTAAATGTTAAGAGAAAAGATAAATGACAAGTTAGGAATACCCTATATATCGACTAGTGGTCAACATAAATTATTGTAGTTCAGACTGGAAAACAAAACAAGTGTTGGAAAACGTCAATACACTTTACACCCTTACTAATCCTTTGAGGAAAATGTCCGCAAGATATATTAGGTTTTCGCACTTGAAAATACAATCTACCCATGAATTGCACTGGATCAATGACCTTACAGTGACAGTACCGTTTGGAGGTTTTTGGTTTGTAGGGATGAAATATCGAAATGACCACGAAGTCTGCTTAAAGGTCTTCACCCTAAATGAGTAGCTGACATCGATGTGAACAAAATGTTCAAAACATAATGAATCAGTTTTAGTGTAAGGGCTTAGTTAAATTGTTTGCCTCAAAGTCGAGCAAAGGTTCCTGCTAAACCTTTATAGATGCGTCATAGCATATATTCTATTATAACAAGGGGTCTATTATTAAATAGTAACGCCTGTGGGCAAAGTCTGATGGAGACTTAACATTCATGTGCGTAATTTATCTGTAGGTATAATTTGCACATATTTCCTGACAGATCAAGACAATAAATAAGTGAAGTGCAGCTCGATGTATATTACATTCACTTTCCTCACAGTAAAACAACATTTGTATACTTAGTATCTTGGATAAAGATGGTCTTTCACACTTAATCTGGTGTGTAAGACACAAGCTTCGTTTTGTACAGTGATGAATTTTAATAAATACATTATTGAAAACATTTGTAAGACCATCAAAAATCGTCATTTTGAACCATTTAGTCCAGAAATTTGATATTTACATCTTCTTACTACTGATTCAAGTCTAATTTATGATGAACGCTCAAACCAAACACGCTATTCGATACATAATTAAAAAAAGTAATGTTGCGAATCTATAACCCGTTAAGTTGAAAAGTGTCTCAACAAGGACTTAGAAGGATACAAGTGTTCTTCAAAGTCTCACTTTTGAGGATCACTAACCGCATTTCTTGGGAGACAGGGGTGTTAAATATTGGCTTTATTCTTGTTTCTCAGTTAATGCAGTACCCTCATTTTACTCAAGGATGTCGCCAAGCCCTCAAAGGGTACATCAAAGAGGACCTTACCGATAGCACCTTATTAAAAACTCACGCTGTCAGAGTAATAGGGGCCGTAGATAAGTGCCTCTCTAGGATCGAAGAGCCTAAAAACCTAGAGAAGAATGTTATAAGAATAAAGAACCCGGCACGTTATGCGCTGTGTCAAAAGTAGACTTTATTGACGTAAGTGCTGGAGAATTATGTTGACCTTTGTTCAAGCTTAACAGAATCATGCCTTCACCATAATCCAATAGCTGTTATCAGGTCGGTAACTGATACAAATTCGATGAAAAGATTCTAGTTACCTCCGATAATTCGAGTATATTGGATAAAACGAGCCTGCGCCGTCGATTATCAAAATTTCCTTCTCGAAATAGACAGGAAATTTGCACCAGAAGCGTTTAAGCAGAATGAAGAGGTGTTTACGCTGAACGCACTAACCCCATATGGCTGGTACGTGTCTAAGTGTAGAACGAAAATATATTAAAGCCTTAGATTGTTCACTTCAGCTTAAGTGGATTAATATTGCAGACAGATTGGTTTCTGTGGAACAATTTGCAAAAAGTGAATGTGGACATTTTAATAAAATGATGGTTCTTAATCATTGATTCATTTAACTAATCAATGCACCATCAGATATTCGATGGATGCTCATGCGGCGAAGAAATATATAACTGGTCTATAGTCTATGCATAATGTATAAGGAACGTGTTTTTCCCCCACTGTTTAGTAAGCTGTTGGTTAATTAAATTTGGGTTATGTTATAGCTAGCCCATTTTTATGCATGGAAGGAAGTTTAAATAGATCGTGTCTGTGTTGTAAAGTATTGTTCTTATATATATCTGCCTTGTGGTGATCTCCAACCTTACGATGCTGAATGCCACGTTTTGTATGTACCATTCGTGTAGAATCAACACCGCACAAAATGGTTTGGTAGATATTAAACGAACTTATACCATAAAGTACTTAAATTATCTCCGTTGGGGCATTGCTGTAAAAAGTTTAGTATAATGCACATTTAAAAAATAATATGATCACTACAGCACGTCTATGAAATGCACATTGCAGTAAATCAATTTTAAAACAAATATAAAGCAAAACTAATTAAAAAAATATATCTTGATACAAATTAATTGCTTACACCGAACTCTTGATAACAGATCCGTTTTCATTATTGTATCGCATTTCATCAATGGTATTATTGCGCAGTAAACATGCCATAAAACATGAAAGGGTGTCACATTTTTGCGTTTGAGAAAATAATTATACAACAGGACATCGTGTATTACAACGAATATCAATCACGTTTTATAATATAGAATTTTATTCGCCTCCCGCTCGTGATTTTTCTGATTTATATACTCTAGTGATGTTTTTCCTCGTAGAATAACGTCCATACACTTCTGCCATAATAGTGAGATTAAACACTCTCTTAACGTTATTGACGTTTACTATAAGTTCGATGATGGGATCGTGTATTGAAAATTTGATTTATTGAAAACAAAAATTACAACAGAACGTTAAGCAGCAGCAATCGGCCTTAATCGTTACAGCTGGCAAAGGTGTATCTGGCAAATTGAAAAGTTCGTCATCGGTCCAGTGTACATAATATGATGCATCGGAATAGATACACCAAATATAAACCTGATAGTCGCGGAATATAACATTCGCCACACCCTGTTTGTAAGTACTTGGTCATATACCTGGATACGATGACCAATTTATGCCCAGATAACGCCTGGGAATATTGGTATAAAACGACGTACAAATCACGAATACTTTAATGTTATTTCACTCAATAGGTTGACTAAATCACCTCTTCGTCATGGACAACACATTGACACGACACGAAAATCAAAAGAAGCATACAATTAAAAAGACGTCACAAACAGATCGTCTCCCTGTTCTCCCTTAAGTCTTAGAGCTCCGGGACCTCTCTATCCGCCCTAGATATGACAGTAGCCAGAAGATCTGCAACACATAGTTCACCAGTATAAAGACAAAAGATAAAATGCTAGCGTGCACCTCCGTGTTTATCATAAGCCTCTCGTGTTACATACCTCCGCCGTTCAAATAGTCTAACCTGGTGATATCGGTCTGAGTAAATCAGCAAATGGATTATCATTATCTTAAAATAGTTGATGGGATTAAACAATCTGGAACATTTGCTTTGTGTACATTGCCTGGTGATCAGCACTGACATTATTGCTAGGCAATGGATCTTTGAGCCTTTGTTGTAGACTTGTGTAAACATTGCCTTACGGTCTTCAAACATAGACACTATTTATCACAATGGTGTTGCAGGGGATCACGCCCATAACCATCAAACAGCAGACCTGTTATGATGTTAGCCCATATTTTCGAGATCAACATCCACATTTTATGGTTACCTGACAGGAGAAGTGGAACCATCGTCCATTTTGCCGCAAGATACTTAAGATATAATTTATGATGGAATTAAATAGAGAAGACACCAAAATGAAACAGATGCACTGTATCGTTCTATTATTACAAAGCACAAGCGTGTTAAAAAATACAGAGTAACCAAATCGGCTAATGTTTCATACGAGATAATTCATAGACATATACGGTTGAAGAAACGTTGGATGCATCTTCCTGTGTCGTCGATTTTGAAACCAGAGCTTAAGAATTCGCACACCTCAATTGCTATCTATGACTTCTTTATATTATTCAACAAAAGGACTGTTTACAATTTAAATTTTTCACCTGTTAATTGAATAACCATCGGTACACCGTACACCTGCTTTAAAGCCATATCCAAGAACGAAATAATTTTCCAAAATTAACTAGAACCTGACAAGTTCTATAATCTCTAAAAGTTTTTCACGACCGTTTATTTTTGCAGTTCTTGGAAGTATTTAAACCATTTTCTGTTTTAACTGATTGAAGCCGTAATTGTTTTTATCCGGACCAAGCCCAATTGTTCTAAGTAACTTTTCTTCGCTTCCCTGCAACAGCGCTTTAGGAGTATATGATAATTATGCTGGACGATCAGTTATTTGCATTTTCATCCGATAAGTTTTTTTTAAAGTCGAGTATGGTGACAACCCATGGGTTCCAGTACGTCTATACACACGAGGTGCATGCGTAAAAGTGTCTTCTCATAGTGCGATTAGTAGTAACCATTTCAGGGGATTTATTTTATTTGCAGAATTCTCAATGGTAGATTGTTTTCTCCACCAATCTAAATGCCGCAAATATGGGGAATCCCTGAAATCGTTCTATGAGAATGTACATTCAGTCACACAATGTGTCTCCGGCAATCGCAGGGGCTATATTTACAATGTGAAATGGTAATTTATTGAGTCATACGTTAAAACACTTATAAAACAAAGACACAAATATGATCGGCCGACCATTCAAGAATATTCGAAAAGAACGACATGGAATTCCACATATTTACTGGCACTATATAGGCTAAATGTATGACTTGTTTAACTGAACTTGACACGTTACTTATTCATCCAGAAGTTGAAAATCCCTAAAATATTGTCAATGTGTTCGGATCAATAATTAAAAGATGAGGTTTTTTATGTTTCGAACATTGACAGAACAAAGAAGCGGTTGCATTTATGCTGTAACTGTGTTGTCATTCCGTCTTATCGACAGAAGTTTGGTTTCGGTTCAAGTAACTTAGGGCACATTGTACATTGTTAGAATAAACTGTTGGGTAGAGAGTTGGCATCAAGTTTAATCTCAATCTAGATATTAAATTTCACATTTCGTGGTCAATGATAGAATGCCTACGGTCCGGTATGTACAGTTTGATTAGAATGTACCGTCTAATTTAGTGCAAAATCGGTCATACATTTGTACAGGAATGGAAATCCTTGAAATATTTTCGTTTGGGGATGAATAATTTCGGTTGTAAACTCTGGCTTTAATTATGTCTTTAATACGTAACGAAGCCATTCAACACACACTGATTTACGTTGTCAAATAGTAAATGTTGAGTCTTTCTACATTCTTTTCTTTTCGCAGACTTTATTTCCAATACCAGTTGGAGTAAGTCGCGGTTTATTCAAAGATTTGCATGACGGGGATCTTATTGCGATTTAATTATTTGCCATGTACTGGAGACGACCAAATTGACTAGACCATGTGAATAGGTCAATCATTTGAGGCTAGGGATTAATTTTGAGAGGCAAACGTCATTTCGGATGGCTGTCTCGAAGGTCCTTTCTGAAGATAGATCTGTAATCTAAGCGACAAATACATAGAATCGTGCACGAACTAACCTAATTCTAATCAGTAATCCAGATACCTCTGCCAATTGACCACACATTACTGGGATTCTAATGACAATGCATTGTTCGGTGGTAAAGACCTGGTAGAGTAAATCTATTTGCGTCATTTATTTCAGATAAGCACCCATTGAAAGTGGCTTAACTATAATAGTCAAGTTTCCATTTAATGACGGGTCAGACTTAATTTGAGAAGTGAAAGCTGGTATAAAAGTAATTACCCTGACGGCTTCGGTCTGTAACCTGTCAGCAATTCCATACGGTAACCCGACAGATCCAAAGATGTCGCCAGCTCATTATTCAACTCAACGCAGTTTATATGCGTGTTTTCTCACAATAATCTACAGTAAACCTACTTTATCTCTCCATATATCATTATTTGCTAAATCTATTTTCTTTGATTTACTTCAGGCGAATAAGGAACTGGGAGCTAATGGCAGGTGAATAAGTAACAGGGAACTCACCTCAAGCGAATAAGGAACTGGTAGCAACTTTATGCCGGCTTCGCCCTCTACAAAAGTCATATAGGATCTTTTGTTTAAGTAATGTAGTTATGCTGGTATTGTTTAAGCACGGACATGGGATATAAAAAATATGACTAGGAACCCAAACAAGCATGTGTGATTGGTATAGGTGGACATTTTAAGTCTTAATATCATTAAGTACGTCGTAGTTTTTATCAGTCTTTATCCCAGCGAGCAAATCGGGGTCCGACTTATTACCCCAATGTACCCCAATGTAACTTAAATGTACCCCAATGTTAGTCCCAATTCATGTAAGAACAAAATAAGAAACACTTTGTGTTGTGAAACTACTCTGGTACCCCATCGAGTGGCAGCTTGGAATGACATTATACCATTTCATGGCATGTGAGTTGTGCTTTATAATATCCAAAAAAATGTATTCAGATAAACACATGAACAGATAGTGCAAGTATAAACATACATTTTCTATTGTTTGAAATTCAAAATAATAAAATATAAAACTCTGAGACATATAAACGTAAATATATTTGGCTTTTTTATTAATAAAACTTTTTAAATATAAAAAAAATTCAATTGTTACCAGCTTAAAATATTGATTATTCACACATATAAAATACAATTTAAAAAACAAATATTTCTGAACATAAAACTGTCAATTGCATTTATCAGAAGATATACATACATAAATTACATAAAATACAAACTAAAATTACCTAGCCCGTTCACTTTTACACCTTTTACGTTGGCCAGGTTTCTTAGCTATGGTGCTGGTGACGGGGATGGAAAACTTAACACAAGTGGCATTAATTCGATCACCTCACCTAAACCTCTTTCTATTCACAAAATCCATCAAACATTTCATTTTTTCTTCTTCAGACTTCTTCACCCAAACGTTCCTTGGAATACAATATTTTTTTAACTTAGGCAATAAAACAAAATTACCAGAACCATACAAAGATCTTCTCATATCAAGCATTTGCAAATTGCTCACATCACACAACTTTTCTATCAGATCAGGCAATTTCTGAGGCTTCCAGTTAATGGTCACTTTTAAAATATTATTCAAAGACTCACAATCATTATTTGTCCACAGTTTTTCGCCACTACCTTTCTGGAAAGGCTCACATACATATTCATACAACAATGGTCTTAACTTTTCAAAATATGTTACAAACAATGGAAATTTATCAATACATGGCAACAATTTTAATACTTTTCGTTCAAATGTAAACATATCCTTGCTTTTCACAATTCCGTTCTCACCAAAAATTTTATTTACAATCACATTTCTTTCACTTGTCGGACAACCTACTTTATTACATAAATATGTAGACACATTATCTTTTAAATGTTTACTACAAAGAATACGCGTGGCACCTGGGAAACAACATTTCATTGCCTTCAGCTATGCCGACTCTTGGTCGCTACCTATTTTCAGTTCAAAACTGGCAACACAGTGTGAAGTGTGAAAAAAAAGAATGGTAAGTTTCAAATTCACCATCCCAATGTAAATACATAGGCCTGTAAAACAAAGGACTGTCATCCGTTTCTTTGTGGGTAACAGAAGAGTTTTTGTAAACAGTTGTGGTAACAAAACACGCACCAAGATTAAAAGTCCTATCCACTCCTAAGACACTACCATTAGACAGATTTCGCTTCATATCCTCTAACTGAAAGTCTGAGTAAATAATAACACATAGAGCTTTACCTTTGCTATGGACAATTTGCTTAACGTTGGGATTTTCCTCTAACATTCCTATGACCGCCAACACCTCATCCGCCACGTTATTTCGGTATTGTTGACGACTTTCTTTCTGCTGGCGATACTTAACATTGCTGACTTGCTTAAAGTCCCTAGGGGCTTCAAACGAATCTTCCTCTGCCATATCCTGATATATTCTCCGTGGGGGCTTCGTGTCTACCTGCTCTTCTATCTTCCTCAACACCTTTGGATCAGTCCGTACATATGCTGTCTTTTGGCGTTTTGCATTCCCATGAAATGTCTCGGAAGAACGGGCACCGCAATATTCTATAATGGCAACCGCGGGAAAATCCATACCAGAGATAGTTGTCACCCTTTTTTTAAATTGATCATTACTCTTCAAAGTTGCGTAATATCGGTGTATTTTAAAAATGTCAATGGGCTGGGGAGAAAGAGGTACCCACGTTGTTTTGCCTTTCACTCTCTTCTCAAAGCAGAACAACTTTTTCTTAAGGTATATAATTTTTGGTACCCGGCACTATCTAAAATGGCATAGCTGTTTACGGTGTTCCCTCTCTGGCCGTCCCACACCCCACAATCGTCCACAAAATCGCTCCTTTGTCCCATCTTGTTCTTTTTCAGGTTACTGTCGTTTTTTTACCACAAAAAAAACATTCTCTTTTGGACCCAAAGGTACAGTCTCGCCCACATGGATAGCTTGGTTTCGGGTGACTTCAAACAACTCGGCGATACTCATGAATTTTAAGTTTGGAATAGGGTCATAGGTGTTTCTAGGTATTGTTAAACTCTGGAGAAAAAAAAACAGGATATTATTAATTCAATATTATTTTTAAAATTAAGTATAATGGTTGATATTCGATAAGAATTATTTCCTTGATAATTGTCAACTATAGTATATACATACCTCTGTAGATACAGATTCATCATGTTGTTCAGACAAGCTTGATGAAAATGGTATCTTGCGATTTTCGGGCGTGGAAGACCTGGGCACACACTGAAAAACAATAAAATACGATTTTATAGATTTATAACATTTTGGTTAATATATAAAGTGTTGTGCTTAATATTCGATATATAAAGTATTGTGCTTAATATTCCATATTTGTAATTTCCATGACAATTTATATGCGTACCTCTATCGATTCGGCGGAATCTGAGACTTCCTGCCGATCGTACATAAACACAGGGTCGTTGGCGTCGTCAATAGGGGACATGGATAAATCGGGAATACTGTCATATGGGTTCTTAGGCTGCAAAAAGAATGAAGAAAGAATTAGTTTTTTTTTAAGTTGGACCATTTTATAAAATGGAAATAATAAGTTACGCACTAAAACGAAAAATAAGAAAGCAAATGAAAAAAACGTACCACGTCTTTGAAGGTAACTTCTTGCGAACTGTCACTCGACAATATGTGAATGGCTTCTGGAACATGACTAGACGCCAATAAGGGCACAAAGTGGTTTGGTGTCCAGGTTTTTGGTCTCGTCGGCGAAACATTGGTCCACATGATGTACATTGGGGTACATTTAGGTTACATTGGGGTACATTTAGGTTACATTGGGGTAAAATGGTGAATCTTCGTTAAAACAAATATTTCTCTCTTCATTTCTCACAAATGAATTCGAATATCAATCAGAACAGCCTTCTGTAAAAAAAAAAAAAGTCTATATTGTTACTCCCTGGCTTACATTGGGGTACATT
>JAVFBX010182648.1:0-14314 GCA_034783855.1 Mopalia kennerleyi
CCAAATTAGGTCACCCCACGGTTAGGGGGCCTTTAATCAAATGCGAGTGCAATATTGATGTGTGTCTGAAAATTTGCAATAAAAATAATAAGTTTAGGTCAAAAAACAGTTGTCTTTCCCTTTAAGGTTGTGACATGTAGCTCTCTGGTTTATTCCATTTCTAAGTGAAAACATTCATGCTGAACATTTCATACTCAAAATAGAGATTTGTAAGTATCTTCATGGGATTAACCACGCATTACAAGTGTAAGCGTTAGAGGTTTGGGCCTACAGTCATTTATCGTGCGATAACTGGTAACTCACCTGATGGATCCTCATATGTTACATGCAATTACGTTTAAAATACACTCCCTCTGGAATTTCATATGGTCCAAGACAACAGATTCTAATTACTATTCTAAATCAGCAGAAGTTGAAGAGAACACATTTCTTGATAAGATTAATTAGAATGGAAATTCTGGAGATGTGTGTGTCCAGGGAGTGTGTCACTATAATGATTACACAGGAATGTGTCCAGGGAGTGTGTCACTATAATGATTACACAGGAATATCTATATTTGCGGGGAACAAATTATGAAGCCACTGACATGTAATATATTCCATGACGGGGGGTTCCATTGGCGATGAGAGGGAATTTCCATTGTACGGAATCCCCAGTGTCCAGCTCACACGCCCTGAGACGAACTGCTGTCACCTGTCACGGTTTTTAAAGGCAAGTGATAATCATATTCACAGAAATTACGGTGCGCAAAATCACAGCGTGCTGGGGAGAATGTATCGTTTTGTGCTCTTTTGTGAATTTGAACATTTATCATTTAACATCTATATTGTGTTTGCTGTAGTGACCGGATATAAAGTTTTGCTCACGACAAGAAACTGTAGACAAGCGGCGGTGATGGCGGCATTTCATACTGGTGGCTCCGTTCTTCTGAACCATTTACTTCAAATAAATATTTCTAATTACTAATTAAATGATGATCTATAACTGAGAATTGATATGACGGTATGGATATAACGACACCAAAGTGAAACATTATATTCTACATGCAGTATCAATACAAAATTACACTTAAGTGCTTGTGTTAACAGTTATCCATGTTTCAAACAAATTGCTTCAAGTCCTTTAAAACAAACTGTCTGAAACTAGAATTTTATTGTCAACGCAAATTCCTCATTGGGTTTTATGGTCTGGTTGAAACTCCTCCCTATCGTAGGATTAGAGATACTTATACATTATAGATAAGCGTACAACTGACAGATTTGAGCATTACACCAGAGCGTTTGTCTGTATGTCTATTTGCTGCATCTTTGTCTGTTGTGAAGGACTGGTACGGTCAGTGTCCCGCGAGGCGTCTGTTAATATAACAAAAGCCAGGTGAAAATTGCATAACACGCTAGGTCCATTGTCATCAGTATTATATTACTTAACCATACACGACGGACAGATTCCAGAAAGCCAATTTGAGCAAGTCCAAAGGTTGTTTTCGTTTTCATTAAGAAATATAGTATTTGGGCAATACTAACATACATATGTTACAAAATTTGAATTGTTAATTTAGTCTTCATTCGGAAATTGTTTTCCAGAATCGATCTATGATGTATTATATTTTTTTTAAATCGGATAACATTTAAGCAAAATATTAAACGGAAATGAATTGACAAATCAGTTTGCAGTACTTCTGGTAGCTAATTGTGTACAGATTCACATTACGCTTGCCATCAAAGTTGACCTTCGTCTTCTAAGTTTGCCAAAAATCGGACAACAGTAAAGCAATACATTAAGGGAAACGAGTCGACCAATCAGATTGCAGTAGAGTAATTAGTTCTGCGTGTATTTTGCTCACTTTCGAACTTGACCTCTTCCTGTATATATTGTAATTGTTGAGTACTTATGACAATAAACGTGCAACATTTATCCAAGATATTAATAGAGGATATCTAATGAGTGACCAGGAGATTTATGAAACGAGGGTAGTCATTTTCATTTATTCCGAGCCTCCGGCGAGGAATAAATGAAAATGAAAACCCGAGTTTCATATTTTATATCCGGGTCACGAATTTGATATTCTATTTATCCCATAAATGCTTTTTTGTGGCAATTTTAATCAGAGATCAATATATATTTTCGCTTCGCTGTCAAGAGAGAAACGAGTAGCGCGCATTGGTACAACACATCTGGGTCAGTGCTAACATCAGACTGATCACCACCAGCGGAACAGAAAACAGTGCCGGTTGAAATGCAATATTTATTTAACCGAAGTATGATATAAGAGTAAAACAAATTCGTTTTAACTCGATTGAACGTCGAACTATTAGTCTTGATCCATGAAAAAGGCATTAAAATAATTTTTTTAATACTTCCAAAGACATCGTACTGTGTCGTGCCGAGTGATGCACTCTTTCAGTACATCAACAGAAAACAGTGCCGGTTAAAATGCAATAATTTTTTAATTAAAATATGACAGAAAAGAAAAAAAATAGTTTTAATTCGAGTCAATGTGTCGTGACCACTCGACCTATATAAATACGTTATCTAGGTCAGTGGACTGGTCGTGGCGAGCATTGCACTCTTTTAGCACGAAAGTTTGGAAGGACCGAAAGACAGATGGAACACGAGAGAGGCGTAAAATTTCTGGTCTTAAATTAGATGATGATTTTATTACACGAACACGTCGGCAGATGTCAAAGGTTCATTTATAGTTCATATGATGCGATCGCCAAAATGCAGGTCAGCCACGGTCGTTTCGAACAGTACAAACGCCATTTGCAGGTTGCAAAATAAAATGGTCCGTTTACGTTGTAGCTTTTCATTGGTTTAATTGTATCAATGCACAGTAAGTGACCAATCAGAGCGTGGGAAAGCTGTATCACACGTGTAGAGATATGAAACAAATATCTCATGGCTGTATTAAACTGAAATTAACTTATTTATGGGATAAGTAATGAAATGTAATATGCAGCCACGCTGTATATTATTAGCTTAAAAATGTATGCGTTATCTACTAAGCAAATTCGTATTGATTTGATTGGTTAACAAAATTGCTAGGTTAAAAATAGTGTACAGTGTGAGTGTTAAAACAATTTCTCGTTCATAAAACAAACCCGTGAAAATCTTTTTCGCGAAAATAAAAGTAATAAAAAAGTTACTTACATATATAAACTTTTGTGAGATTCTTTTACACATATGATCAGTGTATAGAACACATACACATTGTATGGTTTGTTTGTTTGATTGGGGTTTAACGTAAGGTATTTTACTTATATGACAACGGATTGTCCACTTCACGTTGATCCTTGCCTTATTACGGTGGAAAACCGGGAGGAAACCTCGTAAAAAGCACCCCTGCGATTGCTGGAGTCACATCGTGTGACTCACTCTGACATATAGCCTACCCTGATGACGGACAGACGAACTAAATATCATGAACGGTAAATCGAAATAGGAAGAGTAAGCGCACACGCTAACCACTAAGCCACGGCCCGCACATCGTTATGGATTCCGACTTCAAAGTATATTATTGTAATCTATAGCAACGTATCTTTTCTGTAACTACCGCCTACCAAATGAAGTGGTCAATACATATTTTATTCTACACATGTGAAAAGGGTATGTAAATACCCGATGTGGAAAATAATTTTAAATATCAGCCTAATAAAATCAGTGCCTTGTCAGTTTGTAACGAATTTAATATTTTGCCTCAATCAGCTCTACATTACTAGAAACACATTTCGTTAAAATCCTTAAATGCGAACATTGCTTTCTAATGTTCTCGAAACAAATTAAATAATTGCCTGAGTCAAACATGTGACGGAGGCAGTTTTACCATATTGCTTAAATCAGCAAGAACAAAAGTGATAAATATGACTTTACCACATATTTCACTGGGTTGACGATATGTAAAATATATAATTATTTTGCGTATGCAATTTTTCTTTTTTACAAAAGTGAAAATCGTTTTAAACACATGTAAAGCAGAATTTCACATATGTCAAAAGGAACTGTACATAGTAAAATACAAGAAAAATTGTTTTTACATTATGTGGAAAGCGCGTGCACGTATGTGGAGAAGATTCCTACTTATTCATGTGAAATAAACGTTTATCTTGCACATGTTTATTTTTGTTGTTGTAACGTAAGTGAAAATGTTTTTGAACGAATGTAAAGAAGAATTTCACGCATGTTAAAATACATTATACATAACTAAATTAAAAGCAAAAACAAATCAACATTTGTAGAATAAAGGCAGAAGTGATTGAAAACTTTTTTTCTGTATGTCTGGGGTTTAGATTAGTAAAAAACTGGTACTAGAGTTATTTACTAGCACATTAATTCCCCGAAAAGGGGTGATACTTGCGTTGCAGACAAACATCGATGCGGCTAGAAGAAAATTCCCATATACACAGGCAACAACACAGCGTTTATCAAAACGTAAAAGAGTTGTAATCAGTGAGGCGCCATCAATTCCTTTCTTGCCAACCTCTTCTTTCCACAACAATTCCAGTCTGAAAATATATCAATGAATAAGACTAAAGCGACACGCAAATCAAAACAAACAAATGGGAAGAGAATGTTTGGGATATAATCTTTAAAAATCGACGCCTTGTTATGCGCCGTCCCACATCTTTTCTTCCTTTCCTTTGTATTAGAATAAATCAGTTAAGTTTAATATAACGGTATGTTGATAGATCTATAGTCTCTCCTAAATTGAATCGGTAATAGGACAATGGGTGTTGCTGAATAGGGTAATATTGATGTGAATAGGGTAACATGCATTTTGCGAATATTGATATCAATAGGGTATTAGAGACATTCTTGTAGATCATCAGTTTCAATCACATGCAATCGGGAATAGGTAAATGCATGGGTGCCTTAAATAGGGTAATACTGTTGTGAATAGGGTAACAGGTGAGATAAGGGTGTTGTCGAAGAAGGAAATACTGATATGTATAAACTATCACACTGAATCTGGTAAACAGTTCCAGCAGTCCGTAGAAAAGTTCTTGGCGGTTGGTTCTACCGATCTCAATGACACCTCGAGGTTCATTGCTTCCTCCAAAAGGAAGTTAAAACTGCCCTGTATCATTCTTGGCTTTTTCAATTATTACTGAAAGGTAGTTTAAACATCATTAACATCATTTTACTTATACAAGGGAGGATAGAAATTGGACGATAATTTTGAAATTGTGTTAGTTGTCCAGATTTATGCACAGGAATAATTTTCGCTACTTTTAGTAAATCTGGTACAATACCAGAGCTAAATGATAGGTTTACAATATGGGCAAGAGGCTCGGCTATGTAGTTTACGATAGTCTTGATGTCTGCCATGGGAAAACCATCAAGGCCTGGCGAGGAAGATTTTAATGAGGATATAGTTGTTTTAATATTATCGGGACTAACATAGGAAAACTGGAAATTATTTACACACGGAGGTCCAAGATACTCTGTAAACTGCTTGGAGGCTGCTGGAATTTGTGATTCGAGGTTGCTGGCTACTGAGCCAAAGTACTCACTAAAACCGTCGGCAATTGTTTGCTTGTCGCGGATTTCATTACTATTATTAATAAAGTACTCAGGCGACGTACTTCTTCCATTTTTCCCTAACAGCTCGTTTATTTTTTTCCACGTGGATTTTATGTTATTGTTACAATTGTCAAACGTTTTTTCAAAATAAGTTTTTCTTGCATTTTTTATAACTCTATTTAATTTGTTACGATAGGACCTGTAAGCGGTTCGATCAGCACAGTCGCCAGATTTAAGCTGTGTGCGATATAGCATGTTTTTATAATAAACGGAGTTAATGATTGCAGAGGTGATCCATGGCTTCCGAGTTTGAACTTTAGGTGATACGTTTATGACCGGGAAACTATAATGCAATCAATAGCATTGATGTTTGTTTTTCGCACAAATATTTTGCAAGAAAAGTACTGTTGCACTTTGGAACATAAGACACGATGCTTCCGGGTAAATCTTTTCTGGTTTACTCAATACTCACCCGAAACTCTTCTCCTTTACACCAGACCAGCCCAATATAATATAAACCTACGATATTAGTCCACTTTGCAAATGTTGACCACCGCTTGATTTGTGCCAAACAGAAGTGTCTTTAATCCAAACAACATTGAGTCATGAAACATTTTCACACATATAAGACGTCCGCATATGTGTCCTGCAGATTTGACCAATGGCCCATCGGTTCTCAGTGTTCCTTTAACTGGTGCGAAATCTTCACAGCGACTGCGTTTTGTATAGAAAGTATTGCCAATGAATCTTGTAGAAGTCAAACCTACGAAATGGTAGTAAACGTTGTGTCTAAGATACTTGGCAAGTGCTTGGATTATACAATAGAATAACGAGTATGTAGGTATGTCCCGCAACAGAATCGAACCAATCCAAGAGCATAGACAATACATCAACTGTTATTCATAAAATTTAGAATCATAATTAGTAAACACAAACACAGTATAACAATATATATATATATGTATATACAATACATTAACAAATGTCATTCGATTCATCATTTAAAATCCAAAATCACATCTATCCTTCAGATCACCGACAATTGCTATGTAACGAACTTAACAAATGTAACAAATACTGTACATAAGCTATCCCTTTGACATAAAATTTCTCATCCTGGATTTACGCCAGTTAAAGGTATCATTAATTGGACAAAAAAGTATGATTCACACGAATTTCTTATATAGTAGAGGTTCTGTGAAATCACTCACCAAGAGCCAGACATCTTACGTGCGACTCGAACCGCTCAACACAAATTAGAAAAATAGGATGAAGAGATGAGCGTCAACTAAACCAATCCTGCAGGGTTAATCTCACCCTGCAAAGCAAACCCATCCTGCAGGGTTCTTTGTTGCTTCTTCAAACGAACATTGTGCACAGTTGAACCTACTCTGCCAGCAAATCAACCATGTTTGTTTCAACTCGTTCTTTCAAACAAACATATCAACTTGTGTTGAGCTAACACTCGGAATTATCACAACATGCTGTGTTCACTCTTCAAACGAATCCATCCCTCTGTGTTCACTCTTCAAACGAATCCATCACTAGGAGTTCTGCATGATCACTCTTCAAAGGAATCCATCAGTTTGTGTTCACTCTTCAAACGAATCAATCACTCTGTGTTCACTCTTCAAACGAATCAATCAGTCTGGGTTCACTCTTCAAATGAATCCATTACTATGAGTTCACTTTTCAAACGAATCCATCACTCTATGTTCACTCTTCAAACGAATCAATCAGTCTGGGTTCACTCTTCAAATGAATCCATCACTTTGAGTTCACTTTTTAAACGAATCCATCTTTCCGGGTTCACTTTTCAAATGAATCCATCAATATGAGTTCACTTTTCAAACGAATCGATAAATCTGGGTTCACTCTTCAAATAAATCCACCACGCTGTCTTCAATCCAATGAAACAAATCAGTCATGGTAAACTCAATCCACTCTTAAAACAAATCCTTCATGCTGCTCAATCCTCCACACTAGATTCAACTCAGTCTTCCCAATAAAAAACTGTTTCTAATGTCAAGTTATAAACTTCCAAAGTTAGAAAAAACACATTCGCGTATTTTCATGAACTTCTTTAGTAATTTCCAGTAGGCTGTCTCGGAAACGAAATGTCGCATGAGGCTTATATTTTGTGTGTGATGATTTGTCACATAATGAATCAGTTTTATGGAGTTTGATCAAAATCTGAAATGGTCGAGGAGAAACTTTTCAGAAAACTATTTGATTCCACACGGAAGGACCCATGTACAATTAAACACAGTATTATGACACACACAAACGGAGAATATACTCAGAGTAATCAGATTGAAATTATATTTCAATCTGATTATAGCTAGTTCCATCATCTGTTCTGCAAACATGTTTTACAAAGCAACCCACCTGCATGTACAGTATGTAACAAGGCATAACACATAACCACAATAGCATGATTACACATAACTACAATAGCATGACTACGAGATGAAATAAAAATCTAAGCATACAGAAGACTGGTGCGTATCAGTTCGACGTACAATTCAACCGTATGAATTTATTCCCCTTGTAGATCATGGTGGATATTTCTCGATTCTCTACTTCACCATACTCTACATTTGTCCTTCCGGTTCATATAGCTCTTTTGTAGACAGCTAAATGCTAAGCACGTCTGCAAGCAACATTTAAGTTGGCTAATGTCATCCTATATTTGGATGATAATAAAGACAAGGTGTGGACCACATGATTTTGTTCTTTTTTATAGTAAAGTTATATTACAACACAAGAAACGAACACGTTAGATTATGGTATAATAATTATTGCTACATCTAATCAAACGCTTCTGTTGATTACAAGAATCGGCTGCTATGACGTCATCGCACCTGAAATTGACTAGATTTAGAGAAAATGCAGACTTCTATATTTTGGGGAACATTTTTGAAGTTGATTTACCGAATTTCATTGATTTAATGCAATGAGTAAATCAAAAAAACAATTGTATTAATTTTGTCACGTGATATTTCATTAAAGGTCGAAAATTCGCAACTGACAATGGATTCGAAACCAGCCTATAATGCTGAAAATGCATGTGTGCCACTAATGTAAAAAGGTTATTTTTCATAATTAACTGTATGAATTATATAGATCATTTTGTATTAAAAAAGCTTTACAAAAAGCGTGAACATAGAAACAGTGAACGCGAACAAAGTCAATAAGCTTTTTAAATCGAATTTTTTGTCTAAAGTTGGTTATTTTTTTTTTATAGATTTAGTGTACTTAATGCGTATATAGATGATTTATTATCGAAAGAATGCCATTTTTAAAATGTTTTTCATGCATATACCGTGGGTTGATCTCAACAAGTAATGTAATAATCTTAAACAATTTCTGGTGAAAATCCCAAATGTTTTGCGTAATGTTGGTCATTTTTATTAAGATTTTCTGTTTTAAAGACTATTACATTAGTGCTACAATGCAGTTCCGTTTTAGACCGTACCTATTTGAACCACATGATAGCGAAAATGTACGATGCCACTGTATCTGTTGGTGAGAATATATACAGGCCTGCCTACCCTAGAAGAAATGTATTTGTAAAAAAAATTGTAAATATTAGGAGTATTTTCTTACGATTTTGCGTGTTTCTTTGTTACAGCACAGCACAGAATACTAGCAAATTGTTTATCTGGAGGATATAGGAGTCTGGCTCTGATAAATTTAAGTAACATCTGACATCATCCACAAAATTCAGCGATGCCAAGGCTGGAAGTAACGTCGCTCAAAGTAACGCCCCTGTGGCCTTTTCGGAAGTCACAGCTCAACGGCTAGGGCTGATGATTGTAAGACTTATCATATACCTATGAGTCTTACCACACAGATACAGACGCCTCGTTTATATCCATATCTGATGGTTTCTAGATTTACAGTCTGAAACAGGGCTGCTTTCAATGTTTACATTTTTTAACAGCGCCCTCTAACGTGGCAGGGGACTCGCCACGACAGTGTAGCAAAATTCAACAATTGACACCAGGACCATTTTTAAAAATTAAAACCAATATACATGATGATGACATGAAATAAAGTTGTTAGTTGGACTTTTGAATTGAACTATGTTTTCTGACATGTTATTCTAGGGTGTGTTATTTTATCAAACAAATTCTCGTACTCTGCCAGCTCAGTCAATGGGCATTCCCTCTGCGCAGTAATATCATTATAATGTAAATAAACTCACGTGTTTCTTTCAATCTCATTTTCAAATAACCTAAGTTTGATTTTGAATACTTAGATCATATAATCATATTTCTAGTTTTATAGGTTTGAAAAAAGCAGAATTAACAAATCAATCAATCAATCACATTTTTGTCATGCGAATTCTCTTCTCTGAAGAAACTATGCTGTGGTTGCGCAGATATTAAGCAATGTGTACAACCTATAAGACGTTGACGTTTAAGTCATAGAAAATGTTTTCCTGCAATTATCCTGTAGCTTATACTTATACATGCGTATTTCTCCTAAATTGGTCATTAATAAAGATGAAAGTATATCTGTAAAATATAATGAGATTGGCTCTTGAACAAAGAAATATGCAAGTCAGCAGTTCATTCAAATTTGTTTGCCATTTGTACCGGTTACATCTGAATCCGGCACCGCCTTAGTTTGTCCTGTAAACGAAGTGGTCATTGCGACTGACGTCAAAACAAAACGAGGATGCATCCAATCCAAAACAAACACAATGCAACGTTGATGCTTTTATATTTTTAGTTATGCACGCCACACATTCCGAGCATTTCAATCCGTTGTCAGACTTGAAACAAGATTGTATAGGTAGCTGGAGCGGATGCCAATGACTCGTTGCGTCGGTTGTATACGCATATGATATCGTACACACCTATACTTTCATCACTGAGGAACGTTTAGCTTCTAGCCTACAAGTGTTCCGCTACGGGGCAGTGTTTTAAAGTCGGTGAAATGTCGTCAGGCGTGTACACTAATAAGACATTTGATTCCAACGAGGAAAGTAAGATAAACTTTCCTGCAGCAGTTCCATTAGATGTTGGGTAAGTTAATTGGTACAGTTTCTGTTGAAATGCTAATCCTAACACGTATCGGACAATAGTATACTAATAACGTATTAGAAAAATTGGGGTGCAGTGTTCAATCATTTAACACTAGCAACATGTAGAAGTGTAAATAAACACTAAATATTTACGCATTAATCGAAACGAATAAACAAACAAGAAAGGCAATACATTGTATATAACAGCTATTCGTTCGTTAATTTCTATATTGAGTTGCTTTTCTTTCTCATTTGCTTCTCTGAATAAATTATGTCTATATCCCTTTGAGGTTCTAGAATATCAACAATGTTTTAATATTCATTAGACAATCGTTGTTTTTTAATAACTAATACTTGTATTTAGTTTATAGATGACTATACGGCCAATTAATTTTCGACTGAACGTAAACCAGTTCGTGATGAGTATTGATGCTGTGCTTCATTCTATTGGCCCCTATGGCTAAGGACAGTTTGTTTGAGGAGGAGCAATACTGTGTTTACTTAGCACTGGAGTTTCGAGCATTATGGAAACACTTCCCATCTTGGTTGTTCTAGTGTCAATTAGTGTTTGAATACACCGCCGTCACATAAGTGAGATAAGCATGACGTAAAACACTAATCAATCAATTGTTCTATTGACCAATAGACACCCATACATTTAATAGTATGGGGCGTCCCGAAGCGCGTCCAACATACTCGGCTGCAAATGATTCAAGCCTTACGGTCTTTCAAAATATACTATGAAAATAATAAACATTGATCGGATCCGTCGGCATTTTCCCTTTAAGTAATGCATTAATAAAGCAGCAGATGCCGTATTAACTTCTGGACCTTCCTAATCACATAGGAATAATCATAAAATGTCAGGATTTGGCATTCATTTGTGTGACAACTTTCACAGTTTTTACAGATTCTAGTTTAAAATTATACAGAGACCAGCCCGGGAATTAAATCCATGACGCTCAGAGTCGTGGGTTCGATGCCCGGTCGGGTTCCAACATGTAAAATTGTCTCAACTAGAATTTGTTCAAACTTTGAAACTGTTATGCCAAAATAACCAAAATACTGTTAATATTCACATACTAAGTTGTTTGTGTGCTTGTTTGATTGGGGTTTAACGTCGTACTCAAGGGTATTTCACGTATATGAAGACGGATTGTCCACTCCATACTGTCCATTGCTTTATTACATTTGTAAACCGGGAGGAAATCTCTTAAAACCACCCCTGCGATTGGCGGAGCCACAGCATGTTACTCGCTCTTATACCCGATGGTCCACAGACGGACTCGATCCGGTAAACGGTATATCAAAGCCGGGTTAGTAAGCGCACTCGCTACCAGTAAGCCATTGCCGCGGGCTTTCACTTACTAAAGCACATACAAAACCACTTTAAAATTAAACATCGTCAAATTAGTCAAAACAGATTAGCTCCCCCATAACAATAAGCATGCTAAGTCTATTACAGATTGTTGTTGAAACAGAAGACATGTACCACAATGTTCAAGGTACCAAGCTTCATTGTATTCCTTGCTCTTGTCGTTACAATCGCCGCTTATATTGCCATTGTCCTCGTCGTTCGGAAACAAGGTATGTTTTATTTGTGCATTTGCTTTTCCTCCTTTTCGCTGTGTTGTTTGTCATTATATTTCTCACTGAAGGTTTTAAGGCTGCGGAAACAATGATGTGATAAACATGTGATTAAGAATGCAAATAAACCATAATTATTCATGTTATGCAATGCCGTTGGGTATAACCAAACGCACATCGGGTCCCAATCAACAGAGCGCTAAATGACTAAGATAAGAAATGGCTGAACTTCAAATTTCTGCTTCAGTTGAAGTACTACCTTTTTCAGTTAAAGGTAGATGTTTAATTTAATCTAATTTGAGGCAAAACACACAAAACAAATAGCTGCATAAGACTAGGAAACTGTGTGTGTAAATTGTGCCCAATTATATACTCCGTCATTGTATTGGGTTCTACTTCTGTCATTTTCTCAAAAGTACTCCCAGATGCCGCAGACAGGCGTGAAGCTCCGCTTAGTGTAATAAAAACGTTTAGTGTAATAATTGTTACGCTCTAGATCACATTTATTCTTAGGCAGGTTATTTGTGTGTGGCTTTCTATGTCTATTTGAGGGGGTTTGTTTGGCACTATGTTCCATCTGTAGCTCGTAAAATACTGTACAGATTTCCTCTTTGCGAAAATAAGGTCTGTGTGGTGTAGTTGTGCGTCATAGACACCCCTCCCCCCAAAAGCGCCTAGCCTTTCTAATCCACCTTCTTGGCCAAATTACCAATATTCAAACCAAACCTAGGACTTCTTAGAATTTCATTTCATAGGAAATAAATGAATGTTCGAGATTCATATATTCAAATACCATCTTGGATTTTTTAATTTCGACGTAGTTTTAAAATGAGATCCTCCTGAATATCACGTAAAATAAGGCTATGTCGATACGTAGCCTAATTGATTTATAAAGCTCGCTATGCATCAGTTGACAGTGGAACATTAGGGTTGTTTTGCTGTTGTTGTTTTTATTCTTGCATTTCTGTTGGGGATCTTCTAGTGTATCAATGTAAGGAAGAAAGGTTTCTCTACTATAAATGGGTAGGCGCCGAAAGTCTATGACATTAAAAAATCCAAACTGATATGGTTGCGGTTCAAATTTATTTCACTTAGCGGTGGGCTGGTTCACAAGCAGCACTTAGTGTAATAATTATTAAAGTAAGCGTTTTTTAACACCAAGCGGCGTTACAGATGCAGATGCACTTATGTCACATTCGAAGCTAAGACTGATTAGGTATCGTCGATCGTCAACTACTCACTGGAACTGATCAGAATTAGCTCCCACTCAAACTAACTGCGACATAAGCTAAGCTTTATACAAAGAGAAGAATTCTGTTTTATTACTTATTATAAAACTGTTCGGAATCCTTGGTTACAACTACACCAGAGCTGTTGTATAAACAATTCCAGTACTGCCAGCTAACTGTTCAAGCAATCTTCTTTAGCCGCTGTTATCCACCATAGTTTGTTAAAAATTATTTTACTTGATTGTTCAAATTACGTTGAAATATATTCAAATTATATGGCGGTGGTTCCAGTAGACTGTTAAGGATCTAACAAACCAATTATACATTACAATGGCTAGGTCAAACATAACAATTACATAACGCTATACAATGACATGACAAATAGATCGCTTTCATCCTGCATTTTAACACTGCGAACCCCTGAGCAGGAATAACACCCTCCCAAGCGCCCGAATACTACACTTATTTCTACAACAGGAATCACTAGTTTCTTGTCTTATGTTGTAGATGGCTTCATGGATGATCATACAAACACAACGCATGGCGAAACATCACGAACGGCACGATGTTGTTGCTCCAGGCATAGTCATTCTGGAGACAGTACTGTATGTAAGACGCCTGAATGTGTGATGGCCGGTAAGACAATAAGGTTTCTGTTTAGGTTCAATGGTCACAAATGCTGTGTCTAAGTGCATTTTTCTGATATGTTAGTGTTTAAATATATTTATGAGACTATGTATCTATAGTAGCTATTCTTTTTTTGCTTGTTAAAATAAAGATTTATATAACAAGACGTACCTTAAGAATGCTGTAACCCCCCCTCAGGGTGTTTTTACATTTCGCCGTTTTACTTCTAAACTACTGCGAATTTTACAACACATGTATATATATTCTGAATGCTCTTTTTCTGCGGAACAATAATAAGTAAATAATGTTTTTCTA
>JAVFBX010182659.1:0-14309 GCA_034783855.1 Mopalia kennerleyi
ATATATACCTGTAAAGTATTACGTAACAGCAATTGTTACTTGAAGAACATCTATAATTGCACCATTAAGTTCTACCATACGAGATTTCAATCTTGTGACCGACTTCAAACTGCAATGAGTCAAGAGACCCTCGAATTGCTCAATCATCATCGGAATAAATCAAATAATCACACATTGTCTATTTTTGTTTTAAATCTTAAGTCACTTAATTATGTTGATTCTGTAATATACGGATATATTTCTTTTAAGCGGTTTTTCCTAATCAAAGATAATTTATCATTCATGCAAATTGAATTCCAGGTAGCAAATGATAATTCGAACACGGACAAGACAAATATGGCGAAAAACTCTCCAAAAGAAAGATGTACAAATAACAACAATAACAACAACACGAACTGCAGAAACAATAACATGAATTGTTCCGACTCATCAGCACCTACATCACAGTTTGATCCTACCCGGAAACGGAAACGAATGGATTCAGAGTTAATACAGCATTCTGAAGGTAGGCCTGTGTTTTATATGCGCACCGTTACATTGCCATATATAAGCGTAATTTAAATTTCACGAATCTTGTTACTGAAATAGTTTCTTTTCATTTTCTTCTGATGTACACGTTTTGTTAATTTTGAGGTATTTTTAAATAAATATTTTTAAATGTTATATACAATGTGCCTTAAGAAACTGTTTGCACTTGGCTATTGCATATACAGTACACGAAATACCGTTTGGGCTACAGACTTATTTATTATTGGTTATAATTCCCATCAGATATGTAATGTTTACATTAATTAGGACAAACTAACGAAGAATTGTGATTGTCTTTTACCAATTACTGTAACTGGCTTTAATTAATTGATTTAATAAGACGACAGAATGTCAAATCAATGTCATGTCATTTTTTTTTATCCGATAATAGTCGGCATTGGGTTATGGAACATAACTATTACAATGCCTAACATACAGCTGTAGTATTCGTTCAATGCAGCAGAATACAAGCGAACACCCAAATCTATCCGTATATACAGCAGAAACAAAGCTGTGTGTAAACACAGCAACCACAAATAAAACCCGTTCTTAACATACAGTACAGCAGAAATAAAGCTTTTTTGTATCACAAACCCGATGATATAACTGTTCATGACATTCTAAAGTACCAACAAATTGTTCTCACGATATATTACAGAAACAAAACTTAATGTTATACGTGTGAGATGAAATAGGACAGGAACTGCATTTCGTAACAAACTATATAACATATCCGTAATTGTTACGACGCCGTCGTCATCAGTTATAAAACATATGAAGTACATAATACATATTACATGTATGCTTATTGCGCGCCTCTTTTTGTACATTTTTCGTTTGAAAGTTTGTCATCAAAGAAAAAATAATGCAAAAATTGTTTTAATTGTGGAATCAGAAATCGTTGCAGAGTAATTGCTATTATAGATCAGAACTCGCTGAAGAGTTGGGTCAATAAGTGCAGCCTCCATCACCCCGTATGCTTCTCGGCAATTAGCATCCAAACTTTGAGTTTAGGATAATAATACCGAGTAAGGCCCGTGTAGATATTTTGAGCCGTTTTGACTCGATGTAAGCTTCTTATCCGACGAGCGGACCGTTCCAGAAAGAGCTATCCAAGCAACCGTTGACAATAGACTCCTTCATCTGGCCACATACATTGGGACAGCGTTGGGCTCTATTCATACACCGACAAGCTCACCATGGGCCTCCTTGCATATATCAAAGCTACTGCCATAATCAACCGCATCTACAATCTACCGTGACGGAATTCACTCAAACGTGTTCAATAGAAAAAAATTTGTAGCAAATATTTTTAAAAAAAACCACACACATAAAAATACAAAATAAAAACTCAAAACGTCGAAATATATATAGAGCTTTGTTATTTTGGGAACAGTTTTATTTCCATATACTTGAATTGACAATGATTGGCTTTATATTCGCCAAACATGTTATTTAAATAAAGTAATAGTTGCAGATAGGTATATAATACCTTAATAAGGGGAAAGTAATGTAATGTTTAATGTACTTCAATAGTTCCTAGTTTTCTTCTTCTTTTTTGAAATATGTAAAGGTTCCTGGTACAGGTATTTACTATTAATTTGGCTCTTTACATTTTATGAGTGTGTTTGGTTTGATAATTGCTGTTTAACTACACGTCGTAAAACTGAGAGATCATTTAGGACGGCATCAATAAATCAATCGAACAACCAATCAATCAATCGATTAATTAATTGGCCGACAGTGTTTTCAAACTAAAATAAAATATAACTTAATATGTTATCAACAGTGATATCCTTTTAGCTGTATAATAAATTGTATGTGATTATTTGGAACCAATTGAAAGAACCAGACCTCTCCTTACGTAATGTTGATTTTGTACTGGAAACGGGTAGAAAGAATTTGTGAGGTGAGGATTTGCCTGAGAAGAGCGATCGATTCGGGCAGGAGTCTAACATTGGTTAATAAGTAGCCAATTTGTACGTCGAAAAATAAGGAAAGTTGAAGAAAGGAACAATAGGGGACGTTCCTAACACAAATGTTTGACATGGCGCCTGATCTCAGTGCATTTTCTTCTCACTCTCAACCCAAACATACGAATAAAGCCTGCTGGAGAGGTTGAGTGCCACGAAGGTCTAGTATAGTGTTTATAGACAGGTGACGCCTATATTGATACAGTGCTGAACGGCTATAACGTCACATTTTATATCATTGACGTCGGATTATGTATACACAATAGATGGTCGTTGTTCAACAGTCTCACTTATCCTTATTTAATACATATCGCGAACAAACCGTAAATGAAGCCAATCATTGGAAGGTACACAGGTGAGATGGGGTTTTTTATTTGCAATATTTGTAGAACTTATAAATTTTATATTGCGAGTTATTTAGTTAACGAATTTGTGTAAAGAACTTCAATGAAAAACTTATTATTTATTTCCTGAACTGTAAACTGCAAAAATCAAATAGTATAATACTCGTAATTGTATATACCTTGAAATTGTTCCTACGTTAATTTGACAAAATTTCCATATACTTCTTTACGTATCCATGTATGTATCCATCTCGCCTGTCCGATTTTTTTTCTTTTTTGCATGTGTTTCATTATTTTTATTTCGAGTCGGTCGCATTGATCTCAATAAGCTATCAGTTTCTCTGCATTCTCATTTCTGACGGACTGAAAATCTTCCGTATAAGCGCATCGTCGCGAAAGACTGTGAACGAAGCTCAGCGACATGCCTGCTTCGCGTGCACAGCCTTATACGCGGGTACCTTTAAGACAATCCGCCCAATACCAGATTGCTGCTAACAGAGAAATATATCCAGCGTCGATTCGCTATTACTGCACGCGGAGGCTATCATCGTTCGAAATAAAGGAAAGAAGAAAGGATAAAAAGCAGAACAATGATGTGAAATGAGAAACGTTCCGCCATTCTTTTTCATTTTATTTAAATTATTCGGTTTCATAATCAGCACATCTATAACTTGTAACTATTCTAAACTTCTGTATGTTAAATCTTTATCTTTTTGTAAACCTATCACGCATAAGTTTTTAATTAAAATATATGTGCGTTGTGGTAAAAAAAAAAAAAAAAAGATGTGGGTTTTTGCATTGCGCTTTGCTTCTTCAATTCCGCCTGATGTTAACATCCATGTAAGTTGTCACTAAGCAAAAGTTTCATATTAGCCGAACGATGAATTGGTAGACTGTATGATGTTTGACGCCATACTCAAGGGTATTTCACTTGCATGGCAGCCATAAGTTATCCAAAAGTAATAGCCCTATAGTAAAATAATCTTCCTCTGCTAAGCAGAAACAATATAACTATTCTGGGACATATCGCCCTTAGCTAGAGGACATTTTCGCAACGAAAAGGAAACATTTCACCTAGCTAGTTGATTCCATATAGACTTGAGATTTTCAACAAATCACTATCACTAGTATGTATAAAATAACGTTTTAAACTTTATATTAAATGATACTATAATTTAAAAACACAACATATTTCTCAGATTTGATAGAAGAAAAAAATTTGTTACTTTTTATTTAGTTTTGAGAAATGAAGCCCCAAATTTTCCTGTTACGATAGAAACCGTCTCAATACCCTTTTAACCATTGTATATCAGTTTTATAACGAGAAAAAAATAATAATGAGATGGTTTTCAAAGATGGGCTGACGGCGCTTCTGAGATAAAATTATAACTAAGCTTCGCACAATACTGGTTATATCAAGAGAAATATATACTTGGTTTGACATCGGCTTGACATGTTGTTATGAATAGCTCAGACAACGTAAACGAATGAAAACATAGAAAAACCCGAGGCTTGTTGTCCATCTCACGTTGTAAGCCTAACCGCGAATCGCGCTGTTCCGGTTTACCCGTATATCTTCGAGGCTTATTTGCTAGTCATTTTTCTTAGTAAATTAATCATTTTTCCTTCCGAAAGTATTTTTCCACAACGAAAGTAAATACTGTGTGTCTATTCATAATTTTATTTAGTAAAAAAAAATGAACAAAACTCATTGTGATATGTTTTTGTTTTCCCGATTTGATCAATAAAATTATGGTTAAGGTTTTAGGTACAGCCAACAATAAGTGACCGAAAAGCAGGAGTTTGAACTGGTAGACGGAGTACATGTCTGTATCTACGGCGTATTTATAACGAAACTGGACATGTTTCTACAGTTGAATAACTACAGGTTTCTAGCAAACTAAGACTGGTTGAAGTACATCAAGCAAAAGATGAACTGAAACGAATACATAAGCAACCTGTGATAAACTGATAGATACATCGAACATCTTCTAGTTCTAGATCCAAGATGTTTAGTTTTAGAAAACGTCTTAACTTCCTCATTTTCTGATTGCCGTTTATATGTCAGGTAGCCTATTGACACTGACATAATATATAAACGGCAGCAAGAATTTGAGGAAGTTGTGACGTTTTCTAAAACTAAACATCTTCCTACAGTACGTGTGTTCACTCTTCTACGACCTAGAATGCTAGGCGTCGGCGCTATATAAAAAGCAGTGACCGGGTGAAAAGTCACCCCAGCTAACGAAATTTTATTGCAGTTTAAAAGCTTTTTAAACAATAACTGGTTAATAAATACAGACTTACAGTTAGTAACATATATTTCCTTCGATTTTTGAGTCAATAATCTCTGAACTAAAAATTTGCTGATTTGAAGTAGAAATTTATAAGGTCCGTTTTTAAACGATCCAGCTGCATCATGAATTTGGTGAAGGTTCGGGATGTTGAATACGCCAAGGAGATGTACAAAAAGGATTATATTGGAGTAGATTCTCAGAATCCATATGTAGAATTTTCAGATCATAACATGATACATGTAGCTTATTTCCATAGCTATATAATTATAACTAAGCTTATAGGCCCACTCAGTTAGATATAGTGATACTCAGTTGTCAATACTTCTTATTAAAGTACCCCCAAGACACACAGACATCCTATATACAATGGAATGCTTAGCACATCTTTGAACACATTTATTAAACATTCTGTTTGATAATAAAACAAGCAATTCACAACATTTATTTGCATATAATCTGAATATTGCTCAAACACTTGCCCACATTTGGGACACAAGTGAGATGCTAAGCCTATGTGTGTTGTCCAGAGCTGGAAGGGGCAATCTGCTCCCTAATTTGCCACAGATTTTCAGTAACTCGCAGACGAGAATTGGGAAACTGGAAATTTGATCAATCAGTGTTAACCTATAGAAAAAAGTTGAGTGGAAAAAAAAACTATTGGATCATATTTGTTAAGGTGGAAGGTTACACACAGCGTATTTATACAAGTGATTAGTCACGTAAGAGTAACCCTGGTGGGGAGTTTGGTTAGCATGTGCGGGACTATCATACTTGTCTGGTAACAGATTAGCTGCGTCTTCCCCACACTTTGTTCTCAACACATGTTTTGTGTGTGCTGAACATATGTATTTACCCCTTTAGGCAAACCTGGGTTGAGACAGGTACCAACTTTGTAAGGTAAATTATAATTGTAAAAATGATTCAAGATGAGTGAATAAATGTTTGTAGAAATGACATTGTTTGTTAGTTTAGTTTTATGTACAGCACTCCAAAGTGTAATCCTCCAAAAAGTATTTTTTAATTTAAATTCTTTTTTTTAATCTGACAAAGAAATCAGCCTTGCATTTTCTTTCCATTATGGTTTACATCAACCGCTTCATACTCCAATTTCCTGCAAAAGGAAAGCTATTAAGGTTTCAACTTTTGTTTATTAAGGTAACATTTTACCTGTAGACTTCCTTGCCTAACGACAAAAGAAGAATTAGGATGTGCCTTAGGTGCACGAACTTATTTGATTCTAGGTTAATGACATGCATTCTTAAATAAGTTTAAGTTGAGTTATTTTAGTCATTAAGTTGATTTGTTGAGATTAGTTTTTAAATTTATTCAAAGGTTATATTTACCAATTGCAGAAGCAGTCCTTTTTTTTGTTGTAATCTAACTGGATTTGATGAGTTATTGTTGTTTAAAAAAGAAAAGTCACTGAATGCTGATCAGTTTTTGTTTAATTCTGCTCATTATATTATATATACTCAGTAATAACTTCTAAGTCACTAGCCCTTATTTCCATCTGGGTATTTTAAATTGATGTGAAAACTGCAAAACTAGGCAAAATTAAACTAGGCAATGAAAGTGCCTTCTAATACAGTATATATATATATAATATATTTTCTATTTCTTTTAAATACTTGATTAATTTATTTGAATCACCCTAGACCTATGCTGGTTATATTCTTTGCTACATGTTATCACACATTTTCTATGCAATATACATCGTCATTACTTTCTATCAAGATGTCTGCAGGGTATCCATTACAACTCAAGATTAAGATCTTCAGAAACATGAGATGATCTAACAGTTTTGTTTTGCACCTGTGAGATGTGATTAACTTTGAGAAATATGTACCAGCAGACTTCTGGTATCAGATATAAGCTTATATGTGTATTCAGTTGACTTGTGAAAATGATTGCAGTATGTTACAGTTCTACAAGAACAGGAAATGCTGTGTTTCAATTGTTGGTATACTTGAATAAGTTGGCAAATGGTTTGAGAGAGTGTGAGTTTGTTGAGAAGTGGCTGGTGATCTGTTAGGACAGAAAACAGTATTCAAACAGACCATGTTCTGCTTATCGTCAGTGGATTACACTATTGTGGCGCTTGAGCGCAATGCTCTGATCACGGCGAAAACCTCCTGTAGGTAAATGAGTTTTTCGACACATTGTTGATAAACACATGACTCATTGAGGTTTTCACACAGCCTCGTTTAAATCAGTTTAAATGAATGAATCCTAACTTCATTCACCCAATCCCAGCTAACAAAATTGCTCTATAAACACTGATACACACAGACCGAGACAGCTTCCAAGGTTTCTTATTTTAACTCAAAAGTAGCAATTTTAACAAAAAGTGTTTAAGAATCAACAGCATTTTCTGCAGGTACAGAATACTGGTGTCATTTCAATGAAGTCCTAATTAAGAAACGGAGATGTTTCTTAAGACTGTCAGTTTTATAAGTAACTTTCTCTTTGATCAATATGTAATATATGGTAATTTTATATGGTCGATGGGAGCCAATCTACGATTAGTAAAGTTTCATGCTGTACATGAAAGTATTTCTAAAAGCAATGTGTGTACAATTAGAAATGTTTTGTAATTTGCGTTTCTAACAATATTTTTTTCAGACCCTTGTGGTTAAACCATTGTCAGTCACTCTGAAAAGATTTATCTGGACATTGCATATCATGTATTGCCAATGTGTGTGATTATATATTACCATCTGGTAAGAAAAAAATTCAGAGCACTAATTATTTCTTTACTTTGCTTTACTTTTGTAGAATTATTTCAAGATTTAAGCCAGATGCAGGAGGCTTGGCTAGCAGAAGGTGAGTTGCTTGTCTCTATCACATCATCTATTTTACACTATTTGTCTTTTACACTATTTGTCTTTTACACTATTTGTCTTTTACCCTATTCGTGTTTTACACTATTTGTCTTTTACCCTATTTGTCAGACCTGCTTCAAACCAAACTGATGTTCAACTCAGCTACCCATTCACTAGTACACTGACTCATTAGATACAGTCAGAGCAAATTATCTCAAATTAAACAGACTATTTGGTTTTTGGGATGAAATCATAATTGCTCGTTTGCTTTTGGTCGATCTGTCTACTTGTTACGAATTTGGTTTGGTCAAATGATCGCCTAAATAGATATTAATAGCTTTATTTAGCAACTGTCAACAGCACATTCATTGAGCATTTTTTCCTTTTCTTCTATGAAAAGTCTGTCCTCTTGTTTATCCTCCTGTGGAAATTTATTCTGTCGTTTGTCCTTCTCTGACACCCATCACATGGTTGCCTCTGGGCTAAATCACACCCTCTTTGCTACTGTTAATGCGCCCAGAAACCTTACCCTGTTCTTTACACTGCCCTAAATTGATCATCTTAAGAGCTCCATCGCCCACTCACCATGTGGTGACCATCTCACTAACACCTGTATCAAACTTCTTACAGACCCACATGGCGTCAATCTGTTCCTCTCTTTTTCCCCACCATTATGACAGACCACCTACACATGTTCATTGCAGACGTCTCTCTAAGCCTCTTATACAGTTATAAGATTTCTCATATATGATCTGGGCTAGTATATAGTGTGTCTCCAACAAGATGTGTTAGTTTTTTACATCATGCATCTCAACAGACCACAAACATTGAACAAGTCTTATGATACGATTTCCATATATAAGTGACAGAAGTTCCATTTGTTATCTGACAAACCTATTTGTGCTTGATCCCTGTAAAATATCAATGTTGTAAGTTAAATAATTTTTTGGCATACCAAGATGGAAATCAGACCCAACACTCTACTGATTGAGCTATGGAGGTTCACAGGAGAATGAGTCCCAAATTCTTTTATATATACAGTTAACTTTTTCACACTCTTTACAATTCACAGTATTGATAAATCTATCAGGCATTTGGACATTTGGTATGGGGATTTTATAACATACCCTTTCAATCGTTGAGCCCTATCTGCTACAATGCAGGGCTCGGTTGCTTGAAACCAACATTAGTCACTAATAACGATTAAATCACTAATATAGAATAAGACATAGGCCTTCGGCGTGTCATTACGTCACCTAATAACGTATTATATTTAATAGCCTTTTGAGCAACTGCCACCTGTTGACTAAGAGGACATGTAATTCAAGTAAAACCTTCGGAAGATTTTCAGGTTTTATCAGTGACGTTCTCATTTCCTCTGTCGTTATGAGTTCTATAAACTGTGCGGTTTTGAAAACATATCTGCGTCTCCATCAACATGTGTCTGTGTGAAGAAACAATATTCGAGGAAGTGTCAATTTGAAATGATATTGTGCTCAGTGACCTTTACTTCACAAACTACAGCCAGATTTGTTAACTCTATGTGCCATAGGAATATTTCCACAACTCAAAATTATCAATTGAAAATATGATGGAGCCATCGTCTGTCTGTTCACATATCTGCCATGGCCAAACTGACTCAACAGCCCACACACAAATATCTACTCCTAACACGGAAATATTCATTTCTCTTTGCTTTAATATGAAAGACAATATTTACTGGTGCTTGTTTATATGATAAGAAATCATTGGTTTTGAAGCAGCCAATTTTACTACTAATCAAGTCTTTGTCCAGCAGTTGACAAGGGCCCAATTGACATATTTGAACAATTCAGATCTTGAGAACATTTTGTTAAATTTCTTATTATTGTCTGCCCGTCCTTCAGTTGATGTGCCCAAAAGACTATTGACACTTTGCTTTTGAATAATGAGTTTATATTGTATTTTTGACTTGAAGATGTTGTTCTATGGTTATGTAATACGTCCGGGTTTCGATGCATTTTTCTGTTTTTTTGTGAAAATCTGCTGTGTCAGCTAAAGTACATAGAGTTAAGCTGGTTGGGTTTTTGTGATCGACAGAGTTACCTGTCTTTAGCGAACTCTCCAGGTGTGAAGGTTTGGAACGTAAGACATAAGAGTTCAGGGGTATATAGCAAAGGATCAACTAAAGACCTTCTCATAGCATTTCCATAATACACCTGGGGATCTACTGGTGAAAGTTTTTGTTGCTTTTTTGGGGGGAATAACAGGATGTTGTGCTATAAGTGTATAAGTCAAAGGGCAACGGGTTCAAACAAAATTCACATGTCAAATAAAGAGTGATAAACTTTAGTTCATACATCTGTTTGTACGGTGCTAGACTGATTGCTTTCAGGAGACATGAACATAAAACATTGATCGAAGGTAATTATCATGTTACCACATTTTTTTTGGTTTCGAACAGCGGTTCTTAGATAAGTTTGACATCTTATCAGTTTACGACTGTCATTTTATTGAAAGGTCTTGATTATTGTTCAGTTTTTCAAGCTCACTCTTTGATTAGTTTACTGGTTTATTGTGCTGCTCATTCACATTACATGTCAACTTTTATTATATCTATGAAAACTGACCTGGCCCCAATTATCTTGTGTAAAGAAGGTCTTTCAAAGAAATCCTATTTGTCATCCTACTGTTCTATAATTAATGGGACAGACAAACTAAGTTCATTTCCACCGGTGATATTTGATTTTAATTTTTCATTACATTTGTTAATAACCCTTGCAAATCTTAAGCTTTGATGTGCTTAATTTGCTAGTCTGGTTAAGATATATACTGTATGATCTGGGTTTGGAGTTGATCTGTCTGATCCTAGTTTACCTTGTCTTCAAACTAATCACCCATACTATAAAGTTACAGGGATCATCTGTTGAGTTTAACCTTTACTTAGATTTATATGTTACCTTTGTTAAGATATCACCTGTTTTATTTAGCATTTATGTTGTTTTTTTTTTCTCCATAGATTTGAGTGTGAAGTCCACAACTAACTCTTTCCCTTCAAGTAAGATTTCATACCTATCTTATTGTTTTATTTCATATCATCAAATTATTACATGAATAAAATATTGTATGAGCTTCTAAAAGATAAGCTAGCAGGCTTATTCTATTCCAAGATATAATGATGAGCATTGCCTATATCTATGATGGTGTTTAGGGCCACGACAAAATAGGTGACACAAATCTATTGTGCATAGTTCCAAATCTTGTACACCAACTGTTAATGTTTTTTAAATAAATATAAATATGTTTAATTTAATTTGAATAATCCGGTTCTCTGGCCAAAGGTAGCATGTTTCAAACTTAGACAGTCTGTTTCTACTCGACATGGGAGGAAGTCTAGGTGTGGGTATAAACTGTAAGAATACCCCCATCATAGAAATTATCCACACCAATCTTTCAATCAGTTGTATCAATCTGTTTTGTTATTTTGGACAGACTTAGTATACAAAAATATTGTAAACATTTGTTTTGATTTTTTAAATTGGTTTTGATTGTTTTGAATGTGTTTATTATTTAAGCGCAATCTTAAAGTATAATAAGAAGATGACAAACAGTTGCTTGTCATGCTTTTTATGTTCTGTGTTAAAGTTTAAATTTGATGCAAACATTTATTCACAATTTATGCTAGAAAAAAGCACTGTTTGTCTGGAATGGCTTCAAATTACATGTTTGTATAAGAATATTTATTGAATTTTTGTAGCTGAGATACAAAAAAAAGACCTGTATAATAGTATTCAATTCTATACATTTATCGGGAAGTGTAGTCATTTTCAATTTGTTGTCCTGTACTCAGCTTTTTAAAAGAGGATTAGTGGCTAATAGCAAATTGAATCACTAATAGTGATATAGACCATGGCAATATGGCATGACATCATATAATAGCAGGTTAAATTGATTAGTTGTTGTTGCCACTAACTCATAAGAAACTGCCTCTTGTGAGAGAAGGTTGTTCTTGCTGAAGACACACATAATTGAGTCCAGATTCAAATAGCTTTTGTATAATCAAATAGATTACCACAGGTATTGAGCTGTATAGGGTAGATTGGTGATAAACAGGTTCTACAAAGATATTATTCTAGGAATTGTTTGTGTGCAGAACAGAAAAACACTCATTATCTGAAGAGATTCTAAAATCCACCATAAGTACTAGACTTAGTTCTGCAGAATCAAAGAACATGTTAATATTGCCTTCATCTTATAAATGGTCGGCATTATTGAGTCTATTGATGGTAATTGTATTTCTAACCAGGACCCTTGAATACATTTGTGTGAAGCTGTGAAAAGCTGGTCTTGTCGGCACATCTAGGTACTTGTTGTTTAATCGGTTCTATTCGTTCAGGGGCATCCATTAGTTAATAAAAATGGAGGCGGTTTAATTCAAACACGATTGAACAATGCATAGATTAGGGCCGTGAACAAATTTGATTGAGAGGCTTGAGTTTCCTTGTAAGGAGGAACTCCGAGAAGCTACATAGACTCTCGCCTGTATGAAGGTGTGTTTAGTAACTGTTACCTTGGTGATTGTTGTCTGGTTAGCGAGCTGTTGTCCCCTCAAGTTTAACAGTGGTAACTCAGCTTGATTACTTCACTTTGTCCATGTTAGTTTTCCTGGGAAAAGCTGGATCAGAATATCTCAATTCTTCCCCGCTCTTTGTTTAGGGGGTTTCTCTTCAAATTGCTAATTTACGCTCAAACACGCTTTGTCATTGGGACCCATGTAGATTAAACAGAGCCTAGGACAAGTAGAACATCCCAATCTAATAGACAAGCTAAAACATTATCTCTACTTGACACTAAGTAAATTAGCATCTTTTACTGACAGCCATTGTAGGAAATAGCTCCATATGATCCAACCAAAGAGGTTTTAATAATGATACTAATCTTTATTCAGTCTCTAAAGCACAATGGTACAAAGTGCCTCTTTTTCCACTGGCTAGCAACAGGTACAATAGATGAATTCATTTGTACTATTATTAAAGGTTGATGTGTTTCTTAAGAAGTAAGCAGCCCTGTATATTCATAAAATTTACATGTAGATATAGCCAACATAAAATAAAGCATATTTGTTGCTTGTCAGTGTTGACATTGTTTCTTTTTTTCCCCAACCTTTTCCAAACTAGAGTTATTTATATTTTTAAATTTCAACAACAACAAAACTTATTGGTTTTAACATAAACATTGCTTCATAAAGTTTACATGTTGCCCTGATGAGCATGTTTTTGGGGGCATGTTGCCTCTAAGTTCTTCCTAACCACTGATGATTTGCGTGGACAGTGTATTTCTTGGCTAGGTTGCAGGCATATGTCTATTTTTGCATGTTAAAAAGTTGCCCAGTTGACAGAGGAGGTGTCAGTTTACTATAAGTACAAACATTCAGGAGCAATCCAGACACTAGAATCATATCATGTCAATCAAATACTTCTGCTGAGCTGGAAAGAAAACCAACAAGTTTAATATAAATTCGTGGACAATCAGAAATGTTAGTTTTGGCATCAGTAACGCCCTTATTTCTCGTTTGTTTAGCGCTAAAGAACAACTTCTATTATCCCCTTTTGTTAGCTTTTATGCATTATAACCTAAATCAAATATTTTACCTAGATTTTGTTTTCCTGATAAAATGTTTTAAGATGAGGGAAGAATGTTGGCATAGGAAATGAAATATTAAAGATATCTTCAGCCAATTTTTTTATGTGAAGTATTGAATCTTTTACGCAGATTATAATTTACAGCGGACATTTGAAGCAAAAACGGTCAGATGTAAATTTTGTTCAGACAAGAATACTTTTGGGTTAAATAATAAATAATAAAAATGGGGAAACTTAAAGAAGAAATAAAGAAAATATGCCAACTTTATTCTCTGTAAAGATAAACTTTGGATTAATGACAATCAATGTCGAGTAAATGGTAGTCAATGTAGAAACCTTTTGTAACTGTTGTGTGATGGCCAACCCATGAAGATATATTGTTACATGCACTTTGGAGGAAGATAAATCAATGTAAAATTATTGTAGCTTTGGATAAAGGATAATCAATGTAAAATTATTGTAGCTTTGGATAAAGGATAATCAATGTAAAATTATTGAAAAACTATCAATGTAGAGATATATAACTTTAGATGAAGGGCAATTGATGTGAAGGTTTTGTAACATGGGATGAAGGGCAATCGGTGTAAAATAATTGTAACTTTAGATGAAGAACAAAGAGTCAAAAATAATTGTAACATTGGTTGAAGAACAACCAATGTAAAATTATTGTAACTTTAGATGAAGGACAATCAGTGTAAAATTATTGCAACTTTAGATGAAGGGC
>JAVFBX010182670.1:0-14307 GCA_034783855.1 Mopalia kennerleyi
CCTAAAATAAACTCGTCCACCTCAACTGTCCTAAAATTCGCAATAGACGACAGTGGCTTGAACATTATTTCTTAAGTAACATATTTGTAAAGTATGAGTCTTTGTCGGATTGTGTCAGGATTGTCACTGGTGGTGGGTATGTGGTGCCACGCGCTAATTAACAGTTTTTCCTGCTGTCACCAATCTAACAAGATGTCACAGCGCGCCATTAACCAAACTGGACAATTAACCGGCATATCTCTACCACTTCAAGGTGACAGAATGAGGATTTATGGCACTATTCTACAAGAAAGGATTTATCTACCCTTACGATTCTCACGATTATGACAGTTTGGGGAAACCGGAGAGAAATGGACCGGCAGTAATCGCTAAATTTGTCTAATTTTGTATCATTGTTTAATTATTATAAATACATTTATCGGCATAATCCGATCCGTCGGTTTATTTGGTCCGCTATACGATTGAGATCTACGATAATTCTGCATACCGGTAATCGATCTTATATGGAGGATTAGACTGACTTGGATTAGGAGATTATATGAGGTTAATTAATGACTTTCAAACCAAGATGACCATGTTCGCTGAGTATAAACGTCTGAGACATCTTCTAAATTGAAGGCAGACACTTATTAATATATATATATATATCCGCGTTCGAACCTGTTTGGTGATGTTACCTGGAAAAAAATATCACTAATGAGAATAAAGTATGTTTTTTTGAAAAGTAAACAACTATTTGGACAACAATTGCGCGTTAACAAATAAAACCTCCTTGTAAATCTTCGCTTCCATCTTCAGAGAAGATTTGACTGGTCGTTTAGGCCAAGTTACTCAGCTATAAATATTCACCATTGTACACGGAATTTACAAGTGAATTGGAAAATATAATTGTCTTTTATTGGGATGTGCTAGTTGTGAGGTTTGGGCCTTTTTAATTCCACATTGATCTCGTTTGTTTTCTTTGGTTATTTAATGAGTTCTATGCAATGTAGACATCACAATCAAGATGTAAAAGAAATTTAACTATACCTGAATCCAAATAGAATCCCCGTAGTGATACAAAATTGGGTTTGAGATCCCTTGTTTTTTCAAATACCAATCACCAGGCGTCCCGCGGCAGGGAGTGGTTTCCAGTAAGTGTTATTAGTTGTCATAGAATTGTTCTGTTCACGTGTGTCGAGAGGAGGGTGACGTCATGTCCACGGGGGATCGAGATCGGATTACATATATAGACAGTGAAAATCTGATAGTTATTCAAAAAGAGGACGTCCTTCTAGAAAAAACAATCAAAATGATTTTCCAGAAGTTTTTACGTAACAAAGGTAAGGTCTTCATATCGTTAAAGTTATATTATAAAATTTGTTGTTAAATCTTGTATACATATTTACCACGTCAAATACGAATTTAACTATTGTAGGAAAGTTAACATACCCTTGATTCACATAGGATTGTTTTCTCTTTCCACAGGCAAAGAAATAAAGAAACACACATTACTGTTCCATTTACCTCTTCAAGTCACACAAGGTCATTTTTCCCAATCAACTCTTCCCAACAGGAAATCGTCTTACCCTGGAACTCAATGCTGTATTATTGCCACAAATGCCCTTTTAACATTTCAACAGATTCCTCCTCAAGATTGGACAGGGACTATTTTGGATGAAGTGATTACTATCGGTGACAAGCTTCATTCTGATTGGATAACAGTCATTGGAAGATGTCATTCCAAAGAGAAAAGGATCGCAGTCGAGGAACTCCCGACATCTTTCCTGTCACGTGGACTATGTTTTAAAATATGTTTAGGGAAAATACATTTTGGAACTTTAGATATGACGAACCAAACAGCGGATGAGTTTAAATTGAAAACATTTGAAGAGGCTTTAGATTGTTGTCTGTCTAAACGGTTTAATGGGGCACTTCTTACCATACAAGACAAAACCATGGCACTGTTCTACAAGAAAGGATTTCTCTACCTCTTTGATTCTCACGGTTATGACCGTTTAGGGAAACCGGAGAGAAATGGACGGGCAATACTTGCCAAATTTGTCAATATCCGACATTTTATATTCTATATCAAACACCGTGAAAACTCATCAGCGGAATTTAATCTGGTGCCAGTAATTATCAAACATCAAAAGTCATGACCTTTATACATAACTTATATTTATTCAATTATTCTTGTTTTTATTTGTTTAGCACTTGTTTTCAGATGCACAGATTTCATTGATTTGTTTATTTTTTTTTATTGACATGCTGTTTAAAATTCTTTGAAGTATGGAGTACAGATTTATGTTGAATTATCCCTCGTAAATAATAAATGATGTAATATATACACTGTGTTAAGTTTATCTTGAACCTACGAGTGACAACCTTATTCCTGATATTGTTCACAGACAACTGTGTTGACTGACAGTCCTATAGATGTTAAATCCGGAGCTGAACATAAGCATATCTAGTTTAGTATATATCAAATATTAAGTCTTGCGATACTGAAAATAAAATAAATTTGTCTAAAATAGAAATAAATATTTATTCGAGCATGATTTGATTCTAGGCAAAAAATGTTATTGGAAAAGATTCCGAAAAGTCGTATTCTACATACAAGGTAATAAGTAACCTCGGTGGTAACTTCCCATGGGCACTGAAAATAAAGGAAATATTAACCACATATGGTCTTCATATGGTTAACACAAAACTTCGTCAGTGTAAAATCGCTCGTCGCAACTGTCAAAATACGATTAAATGATCAATTCCCCACCCCCCCTCCCCGCCCCTAAATGAAATGATACCTTTGTAAATTCGCCCTTGTGTGGATTCTATATAAGCTGATAAGAGAAAATATTCTATTGTATTGCCTCCAAATCAATATTCCATTCTGCTGAAATTCATAACTAGGAATTATCTGATGAGACTAGTTGTTTGGAAAATATTTCCCGCCAATTACAGTATTGTAAGTTTTGCATTCAAAATGTCAGTGACGAGTATCTTACACTGTCAAAATGTCAGTGACGAGTATCCTACACTGTCAAAATGTCAGTGACGAGTATCCTACACTGTCAAAATGTCAGTGACGAGTATCCTACACTGTCATTCTGCATAGCATTTAAAGATTCACGGTTAACATTTTTACCTAAATAATAGTGGAATGATCCAAATGTTTATAAGCTCACAAATCTGCCGAACAATCCATCTCAGAAAGTTTCTAGAAATTTGTTTTTATTTGATGTAAGTCGAGCTCATTCTGTGTAAACCGGCTCATCCGCCGCCTTTTGTGTTCCCTCATGTGACCAATGTATTTAGTTTGATCTTGAGTGTAAAAGATTTAAGTAAAAGCAACACATTTGTAAAGTATGAGTCTTTGTCGGATTGTGTCAGGATTGTCACTGGTGGTGAGTATGAGTCTTTGTGGGATTGTGTCAGGATTGTCACTGGTGGTGAGTATGAGTCTTTGTGGGATTGTGTCAGGATTCTCACTGGTGGTGAGTATGTGGTGCCACGCGCTAATTAACAGTTTTTCCTGCTGTCACCAATCTAACAAGATGTCACAGCGCGTCATTAACCAAACTGGACAATTAACCGGCATATCTCTACCACTTCAAGGTGACAGAATGAGGACTGATGGCACTATTCTACAAGAAAGGATTAACCTACCTCTTCGATTCCCACGATTATGACAGTTTGGGGGAAGCGGAGAGAAATGGACCGGCAATAATCGTACCATTTTTCAATATCCGACATTTTATATGTTATATCGAACACCGCGAAAACCCTTCAGTTCAATTTAATCTGGTATCAGTTAATATCGCACATCAAAACTGAAAACTTCCACACATAACTGATATTTATTCGTCTCTTCGTATTTGTTTCTATATGATAAGCACTTGTTTGATGATGGCCTGAATTTATTGATTTGTTTATTGTTTTATTGATTTGCTGTTTGAAATTCTTTGACGAATGGTTTAACAATTTGTGCTGATAAATTGTATGAATTATTTAATTCACAGTTGACGACAATAAATGTTCTCATCTATACGCTGTGTTGGTTTTATCTTGAACCCCCGAGTGACAAATAGTTTAAATAATTCTCCAACCATCCTATCTGAATTGTTGCTCTCTTGGATATTGTTGACAGATAACTGAGTTGACTGACTGTCGTTTAGATATCAAATCCAGAACTGAGCATCACTAACATGTAGTCTATCAACACATTTGTTAAGTAGGAGTCTGTCGGACTGATGTCAATTCTGATACTTAACTAATACTGTCACCCATCGCTTATGGGTTTACGGACACCGTTTCACCTGATTTCGTTTCTTTTCTGGGATTGACTGGAACCCCAATCGGTGGAATAATTTGTTTGAAACAATAAAGGATTATTGCGGTATGTTGTTAGTTAAATCTGTGACAGCTGGGAAAAGTGGTATTTTGCTAGGGGTATCATATTCCCACCTCAGGGGCACTCCTGTCGAAGTCTAGGTGAAAACTGTTCGTTAAAATGTCAATAATCTTATGGGTAATTGGTTGTATGGTCACCTGTCGGATTTGATATTTATTTGATTTTTAAATGACTAATATTTGTAGTCCTCGACCTCTTACTTGTTGAGGTCACTTTATACTTGATAACGATCTCTGGAATGAGATAGAAACGTAGTGTCCAATAAACTAAGACGTTGTTATCCATCTTATACCGAATAGAAAGCCCTTATCACGTGGTGCGACTATGGGGAACGGATTTAGAACTGTTTGTACCAGACCGCTTTATAAAGCAGTAATCTTAATTTTAGGAAACAGACGCGGTCTTTTTGTGTTTTATCTCTGAGATACATCTGATATAACAAATGTCGATACAGATATAAACAGCTCACATAACGAACAATAAACTATATCATATCAACCGAAGACAAAAACAAAACCAGTCAGTAGTGCAAGTGCAAAACGTGAATTTCTGTCTGTTTAATTATTATAAATAGATTTATCGGCATGGTTAACCAGATCCGTCAGTTTATTTGTTCCGCTATACGATTAAGATCTACGATAATTCTATATAATCGATCTTATATTAAGGATTAGACCGACATGGATTAAGAGATAAGATTAGGTTAATTAAGGACTTTCAAACCATGACGACCATGTTCGCAGGTATAAATGTCTCAGACGTCTTCTTAATTGCAGGTAGACAGTTATTAATATATATAGCCTTGTTTCAACCTGTTTGGTGATGTTACCTGGAAAATAATCTCACTAATGAGAATAAAAAAAGCTTATTTGAAAAATAAACAACCATTTGGACAACAATAGCACTTTAACAAATAAAACCTTCTTCCAACCCTTCGCTTCCACTTTCAGAGAAGAATTGACTTATCGTTTTAGCCAAGTTACTCATCTATAAATATTCACCATTGTACACGGAATTTACAGGTGAATTGGAAAATATAATTGTCTTTTATTGGGATGTGCTAGTTGTGAACTTTTTAATTCCACATTTATCTAGTTTCCAATGTAAAAATCACAATCGAGATATAAAAGAGATATAACTACCTGAATCCAAAGAGAAACACCGTAGTGCATGGGTTTGAGATCCTTCGTGTTTTCAAATACCAATCACCAGGCGTCCCGCAGCAGGGAACGGCTTCCAGTAAGTGTTACTTGTTGTCATACAATTGTTCTGAACAGGTGTGTCGAGAGGAGGGTGACGTCATGTCCACGGGGGATCGAGACCTGATTACATATAAAGACAGTGAAAATCTGAGAGCCATTCAAAAAGAAGAGGTCCTTCTAGCAGAAACAGTCAAAATGATTTTCCTGAAGTTTTTACGTAACAAAGGTAAGGTCTTCATATCATTAACGTTATATTATACAATTTGTGGTCAAATATTGTACACATATTTATCAGGTCAGATAGGACTTTAACTGTTGTAGGATAGTTAACATAAGCTTGGTTTGTAATTTTCCGCTTTGAGTTTACTAACATATGATTGTTTTCTCTTTCCATAGGCAAACAAATAAAGAAACACACATTACTGTTCCATTTACCTCTTCAAGTCACACAAGGACACTTTTCCCAGACAACTCTTCCCAACAGGAAATCTTCTTACCCTGGAACCCAATGTTGTATCATGGCCACACATGCCCTGTTAACATTTCAACAAATTCTTCCACAAGATTGGACAGGGACTATTTTGGATGAAGTGATTACTATCGGTAACAAGCTTCATTCTGATTGGATAACAGTCACTGGAAGATGTCATTCCAAAGAGAAAAGGATCGCAGTCGAGGAACTCCCGACATCTTTCCTCTCACGTGGACAATGTTTCAAAATAAGTTTAGGGAAAATACATTTTGGAACTTTAGATATGACGAACCAAACAGCGGATGAGTTTAAATTGAAAACATTTGAGGAGGCTTTACATTATTGTCTGTGTAAACGGTTTAATGGGGCACTACTTACCATACAAGACAAGACCATGGCACTATTCTACAAGAAAGGATTTCTCTACCTCTTTGATTCTCACGGTTATGACAGTTTGGGGAAACCGGAGAGGAATGGACAGGCAATACTCGCCAAATTTGTCAATATACGACATTTTATATTCTACATCAAACACCGTGAAAACTCATCATCTCAATTTAACCTTGTGCCAGTAAATATCAAACATCAAAAGTGAAGACCGCCTTACATAACTTATATTTAATAATGTATTCTTGTTAAGCACCTGTTTTCTTATGCACTCATGCTATTTCCTTGTGTAATATTTTTATATGCCGTTCAAATTTTATTCACGAATGTTTAAGAGAATTGTGCTGCCTATTAATATATATCATTAAATTTACGTGTGAAGAAAATAAATCTTGTAATATAACACTTGTGTTCATTATATCGTCAACTCTTGAGTTGCAAATTATTTTCTTGATAAACAATTTTTCCGTAATCCCTTGAGATAAGTTAGAGATTTAAATGTTGTTGACAGATGAAAATGTCCGTCATGTAGGCGTCTACAAATCTGAAATCAAGGGATAAGCATCTAGGATATGTAGTTTAGTAACACTAGCGAAGTGTGAGTCTCTGTCGGATTGTGTCAGGATTGTCACGGGGGGTGGGTGTGTTTGGTGACACGCGCTTATTAACAGTTTTTGTTCTGCTGTCACCAATCTAACAGGATGTCACAGCGCATCTTTAACCAAACTGATAAAATACTTTTATATCTATAAAATTTAGATATGACAGAATGAGGATTAATTGTGTATGTTCATCTCATGAATGATAAAATGTGGTTCTTAGTCTGACGTCTCAAATAGCAAACTGTTGTAAAAAATTGAATACTGTTAATGACTAGGGAGTTGGGTCTCTGACTTTGTATATAACGTGATCTCAACAGACATGAGTATGGGAACATCTTCATTCCGAGTCAAGTGGCCGTATAAGCTAAATTGTATATACATGTATTGTGCACACACCCGTGCATCACGACGTGATACTCGAAAACGATCTCTGAAATGAGATAGAAACGTAGTATCCAATAAATTCAGAAGTTGTCATCCATACAAAGTCTTATACGACGTACATTGTTTGGCTCCATGATGTTTTGCGTTTTATATCTCCACCGTGCTATTAGCAAACTGTTGTTTCTAGATCTTACGAATCTACTTAAATAAACAATCAGATAGGGAATGTGATCACAAGAGAATTAACAAAAACCAGAAAGAATGTGCCATGGTTTAAGTAAATGTTAAAGTTTGAGTAAATATTGTCTGAGACATGAAGTGTAGCTTAAGCTGGGTATAGATTGGAAATTAATAATCTATCATTCTTATAGACGAGATCGATTTCTTTTTTTACAAAACAGAGGTACGATGTCGGATTATATCCAGTAGCTATCGAGCCACAGTCTGAGAACACTTTGTGAGGATCACTAATATATCGCTTTGTCTGACAGATTATTTTGTACATCAACAGTGTAAGCCGAGTCCAACACGTACAGGTGTGGCTTGAGGAATCATACTTCACCTGTGGAAATAATCCTTAGACCAGATTCACCTTCAATAGGTGGGTTCTCCTTTGTCCTCAGACAATCACTGTTATAATCACACTTTAATTATTAACACCAGGTAAATGTTAGTAATTACAATTTCTGATTTCAATACACTTTAAAAGGCTATAAGCTGTTAAGAGGCTTGTAATGAGAGTCCAGAACAGCGCAGTATATGATTATTCTTACGAGAATGCGCCGAAACATTTCCCCGGTTTCATTTGACTATATTCTTAAATGGCCCATGTCTCAGTATTGTAAATGGAATTTATTGTCTGGTCATACTTTAACTATACATGAAGACTGTCTAGACATTGCTGTAAAGACGTGATTGGTAAACGATATATTTGTTAATACGTTCATTAAAGTGGGAAAAGACGTACACATATTATGTTAAAATTACCATCAATATAATATTCAGACGAGCAAAAACAAGTGTAAAAAGAAAAAAGACAAATAACGTCACATACTTTCGGTTTAATCTTCGATACTTTTTGTTTAAGTTGTAAAGGGCACATGCTTTTAGATACTGACCAAAGTAATATTAGTTATTGACGTTTTTCGAATTTATTATTCGCCAAGCCAAAGTATGTGCGATTTTATTCCCTTCAGAAACCCATAAGAAAATAGATTCTGCGGCGATACGATCTTTGTTTGCTTTCCGAGTTACCTCCCCTGATGACTATAGAGCTGCCATGACAACGCAGCTTTCACAGCATCTTCGAAAGGGTCAATGACGCTGCAAAAAAAAGTGCCACCAAAAACAGGTTTCTGGTATTTTAGCATCATTTAAATGGAACTATTGTAAAGCAGACATGTTTTAAACCAACTCAGAATCAACCAAAAATCCATTTCAAAAATAAGTTTTATTTAATTTTGAAAATAAAATTTGAAGCTTAGATGGCCATGTTTGTTTTTATATTACCCGCAAACTCTTGTGACATTCAAAATCTCCCCCGGTGTACGGGTTTTTACCTCCCTGCAAATTGACCAATCAGAACACAACGAATTTGGTTGACGGATAATAATGACTTCTACCATAGTAAGATACAAACATGAGTTACTTATCTGCCTCTAAATCCCATATAAAAAGTAAACATGTATACACACACAAAACCCATTTGTTCATACCTGTACAGCTTTTCTGCTCAGTTTCACTTTATATCTTTTTTTATTGCACTTAAGATAAATCTTAATAAAGGTTATTTGTTACATTAGGGTTCAACACATTTTTTAACGTTACTTCACTGATATGACTATGTGCAAGCAAAACGGGTAAGGAAAATCACCCTGGACTCCAGAGACAACAGACACAGGACAATCTTAAGAAACAATGCGAAGGAATCAGAAAACAAATGAGTTTCCTGTTCCCCTTAGTTTTGAGGGTCCTACAGCCTACATTCATGACGCTATAAGCATCGCAAAAGTAAATTGTCTAAAGCATATAAACCTTGCAGGGATGGCACAGATGTTGGTCTGGGGGTAGCTGTAGTTTCCAGTTTGCTGGATGATGTTGCTGAAAGAACTTCAACCTCTGTAGTTGTTGCTGGTTCTACAACTTCTGAAGAAAATTGGCTTTTTCAGAAATTTTCAGAAAAAAAAACCCCTTCCTTTCCTTGATTAATGTATGTAATATGTTTGCAGTAATATAAATGATGTGTCGGTAACACATGTAGAGTCACAGCAGTTGCATGTTAAGCCTCACATCCAGGTTCTTATCCAATGACCCATCCAGTGTCTGTGTTACAAATGTGTAATCGCTTTCTGATAACACATGTATTAATTGAGTCAATATCAGGCATCAATACATGTATATAATGCATGCAAGATTATTTTTCTTGGTTACCCATTGGTATAATGAAGCGAAAAAAAAAATAATCAAATAAACAAAAACAGCTGGAAAAACCACAGAAAATAAAAAGGAATCCGACACTCTATCAATCCAAACATAAAGTTGAAGTGTGATGACTGTGCAGAAACAACAACTGTTCCTTACATCACGGATATGAAAATGAGTAACTGTGTGTTTTATTAGCAGTGCATAATTTTGCCTCTGTAAATGGTGGTCAGTCTGTGTAATGGATCACTATTAGGGTCATGTGATGTCACACAGGAAATAGAATTCATACACATGTTTAAGAAAGAGTTGGTAGATGATTGGTTAAAATTCAGCTGAGGGTGGTGTCGAAAGAAAACAAATATTTTACATGTACATGTACCTATATTCAAGGTTAACAAAAATTGTCTAGTCTTTTAAGACATCACAGACAATCAATCATTGGTAGTTTTGTAGATATGCTACAGGCTATATATTTGATGAATACACCAATATCAAAACTGCTATTTAACGTGGTTTAAACTAACATTACAGGGTGGTAAATTTTGTAAACAATTCAGTTTAGATACGTTAACATCCTAAATTAGATTTTTCAAAGAGATCAAAGTGGTGGAGCCTTTTAACGATTAAATTATAATATACTTACCTTTTTGTTGAATGATACCTGTCTTTACACCAATTGGTATGCAGTTAGCTGCCTCTGGGGTACCAAGATCACTTAGTTTAACACAGTCTGGTAGTAATGCCTTATTTTCTGAGAAAACAATTAACATGACTTATATGAGAGCAGTTTAAAAAAAATTTTTGTCATACTTGTACAATAAACATTTATGTATTCTTGAAAAAAGAAATATCTGAAGCACATAGTATCTTAAGATTGTAGGGTCTTGATTTACAATCTCTTTCAAATCTGACAGTAAACTGAAAGTTAACAGACAACCAAGTTGATGGGTTTTGTACCTTCTTACTCACCTCTCAAAACTTACCAATAACATGATATGTTTGACCAAATCACTACTCAAGATCTTAAAAGCAATTAGACTTAGAGGTCAGACTTTATACTACGAAACCAGTTGTTATCACTAAATGATGTGTTCGACATTAGATTTACATGTCCATTAGAGAGATCATACAGATTACGGCCAATGATTAAGACTTACTGATGAGAGGATGTGACTTGGTCAGGACAATCTTCCCCCGACACAGATCCGTCTCCAATTGTAAACACTCATCTTTACAAATCTCTCTGGGTTTAGGTGATGTTACAGTGTCATCACAGAGGGGGAATGCATGATAGCATAAAGCTTGAATGAGGTAACTCTGGCATCTGGGTGAATAAGCTCTCGTACTAGCCATTATTGTGAGGGAAGCTGGAAAAAGATTAACTGTTACTCAATGGAGTCAATGGTCAAATCAAATTATAAGAGGTATAAGAAATAAACTTACTCAGAAAAAGAATGGATGAAGTAGTAATATAAAATATTACACATTGTCATACAATATTGAAAAAAGTATATAGAGCTAGCCTATGACAGGCATTTATAGAATATAGAAATCCCCAAGGAAGTCAAACTGGACATTATTTTTGCTATTAAAATCTTACCAGTAAGCCTTTGTTCCCTTTCAGCCAGTGTGTTTTGAGACTGTACAAAGATGTTCTGTGTTCCTATGACCTTGGAACAGGTGACGCTGTGGTACGGCTGACAGAAACCTCCCCCTCCACTGTGACTAGTAAGTTGAGGCTCTTGAGATGGTTGCCTGATTATAACAAAGAATTACAAATAAAATATTTATTTGTAGATTGTTTAAGTGGCTATAATCTGCTCAAACATATATAACTTGTAAATAACTGTTAACAACAAATCAAATGCATTTTATTCACTATTGAAAAGAAAATTTATTTTTGTTGCAAATCGGCATTTATAATTAAATTTTATATTTCTAAAGAGAATCGCTGGCACAGGGATGTCGATACATGGTGTCGTTTCTGTCAAATCATTTACCTGCGATTAACTCAGAAGGGAAATAAATAAAAAGCACACTTTATAAATCCAATCTTCAGCATATATTTCTAGAAAATAAAGAATCAATAGTTTAAGCTCAATTATTTTATTGTCTTTACTTACAGATCAGATGAGGTCATTTCTGGTAGCCCAGTGTTACGAATGGCTGAAGTTTCTTTTGTGCTAGGGAGCGGGTTTCCTTAAATAATACACAAAATGACAAAAATTAAAAACAAATAAAGATATGGTTTTGATTGGGGTTAATACTCAAGGGTATTTCATTTATAAAACGATGGATGCTCCACACCTTTACTTTAATACAATGGATTGATTGATTGAGTGATTTGGTTTTACATCGTGCTTAAGCCACTGCTAGCTGGTGTACGCTGATCAGCACCGTAGACAAATTTCCATTATGTGCTAATGTACGCCTCTCGGCGAATGACTTACAAATTTGATGCTCTATTTCCAAGAATTCATGGTGTATTTTAGCCTCAAAGTTTCTCACACCAATAAGTAATAACTCCAATGTTTAAGCCCAACAATATATATTTCTCAAGCAATATATATATATACTGTATATATGCATATTGTACAGTCCAGCATCGAAAGGGTTAAGGGTATTTCACTTATAATACGGCGGTATATTCCAAAAATAATTGACACTAGCGCAACCATTATGTGAAGCATTTCCATAATGTTGGAAAGTTAATTTTCTTCCAGACTAAATAAAGATAGCATTGCTACTCTTCAAACAAACTGCCTTTAGCCAGAGGGCTTAATACAATGGAAAACTGTGAGATAAATAAAAAAAACCACTGCTGCAACACCCTGGGTTAATCATGGACTCCCTCATACAGTGTATGCTCGAGTTCCACTGGGGGACTCGAAACTGAGTGGGTAGTAGGTCTCCCTCGAAAAGTTCATTTTTAAAACATATGCTCACAATGTTGGTCAAATCAACTTTCATACAAGACAAAAGAATTATTTTAGTTACTTACTTTAGTAACTTTGAGGTTAAATTAAAACCGTGACCTGTTCCAAACAAACAAATCAATCGAATACTGTAACTATCGATTAAGAATCAAACACTCAATCAATAATGAATCGAATAGTCTTACTATCAATATCGTTTAAAGTACTATATTTCATAATTATTTTATGTTTATTTTACATAAACTCTTGATACTCTTCCCGTTATCAAACATATCAAAGTATTTAAACAAAAACGTTATCAGCTCACCTGCGATCTCTAGTGTAGCATTTTGACTTGATACAGAACCATGGCTGTTGGTGGCAACACAATGGTATACTCCTTCGTCAGAGCTCTCTGGCATGTGATTGGTCACCCGTAATATCATCAGACTGCCATGGGTTAAGATAATCTTATCAGATCCTGCATCTTCTCTTGATGTTACCAGTGGAAGGCCATTTTTAAACCAGCTAATGACTGGAAATGGAATCCCCTCAGCACGACATTCCAATTTTACAGCATCATTATTTGAGGCCACGACATCTTTTGGATGCTCTAAAATCCGAGGATTGGATAATTCTTCTGACAATGTTTCTGAAGCAATTAAAATTCAATGCATTTACAAGAAGCCTTATGGATACAGCAATTAAACAAATTCTAAAAATAGAAATCTAATTTGTTGATAAGGTGTGCAAAAATAAAAATCTAACTTGGTTTATAAAGTGTGTAAAAATAGAAATCTAATTTGTTTATAAGGTGTGCAAAAATATAAATCTAACTTGCTTTATGAACTGTGCCAAAAATAGAAATCTACCTGTTAACTTGTTTATAAATTGTGCAAAAATTAATCTTACCTTTTGTGCCATGGATAGTAATGTTCACTGATTTTCTGATCTGACCAAATTTATTTCTGGCTATACAGAGATATGTTCCGCTGTCTGAACTTTGACCATCAATAAATGTAAGAATCAGAGTTGTCTTCTCGTGTTCTTTCACTTCTTCAACTCGTATTCTATGGTTAGTCTGCAAACAGAGCAAGTTATTATACATTTACAAGAAAAGCACCTAGTTTATCTGTTTTCACTTGTTGTTTTCCAGCCATGTCTAATCTTAAAGGACGAGAAAGCTATTGATTTACCTATAGCAGTATCAACACAGTGGCTATCAAATAAAAATAGCAGCAACTTTCTTTTCATTAATAATGGACCTTGGTTTGTATTCATAAAGCTGCTAAAGTATTTTTTTTTATATAAAGTTAAGCAATGCTAAAGCCAAATTAAAGCCTTCCATCTTCCTTTGAAAATAGTAAAATGTGAAATAATTTAGTTTATATAAAATAAAATCTTTCATTTGAGATCATACAAATTCAGCAAAATGGTGTTCATCTATATAAAATGATGATTGAGAAATTACTTAATAAGCTTTATGAATATGTGACCATAAGTTTATGACATAGAGTCAAAAGTTTAC
>JAVFBX010182681.1:0-14305 GCA_034783855.1 Mopalia kennerleyi
TTGTTATTACCATTGGTCGAATTTAAACGTCATAGACAATTGAATAGTTATCGGAATCATATATAGCTGTCGCTACACCTCTAGTAATAGAATTGAAATCGTTCAAAAGACTAGTAAAGACAGTTAGATTTTGAATAAATCATTGCTAATATAGCGTTTGCTTTTGGTTGCTAGCTCTTTCGTTTTATAATCGTATTTGTTGAAAATTCATTTTACAGGTACAACATGGCAGAAAAGTATAATTTAAAGGCGACACTGTTTAATTTCTCTCAGAACACATCAGCTCATGGATGGAGTCACATGGTGGCCGCTCGCAATTGGTTCTTCCGTATTATATGGTTGGCCCTATTAGCAGGCGCCTGGACAATGATAAGTATACAGGTCAATAACCTGTACATCAAATATACCAGGTAAGTCTGCGCTTACTGTGTGTTTACCTGTATCCTTTGGTGATAACGCCCTACTTAATGTTATTTCACACCAAATATACCAGGTAAGTCTGCGATTACTGTGGGTTTACCTGTATCCTTTGATGATAACGCCGTGTTTAATGTTATTTCACACCAAATATGCCAGGTAAGTCTGCGCTTACTGTGTGTTTATCTGTATCCTTGGGTTATAACACCGTCCTTATATTATTTCACTGACGTCTAATAGACGACCGAAGGTTTGGGAAGGTAGATTCATGTTGTCTTGGTGGTCTTGTGGTCAAACAGTTTGTAATGTATTTGTATTCTGTCTTGTTATTGTCCTGTATTTGTCTTGTCTTGTCTTTGTTTGTTGCCAGCGACGTCGAGGCTGGTTTCCTACATCCATTGTGCTAACACGCCGTCACTGATGTCGGTGAAATAGCATAAAGTACGGCTGTAAACTCCAATGAAACAAACAAATGTAATTGACAAATGGAACCACCCTTCGAAGGCATTGTCAACACACGCACACACATACCGGATTATATGATAATAACAGGACGCAATGGCAGATCTGTCTTACTGTTTTCCATTACACCTCTAAAAGAACTATATAGGGCAACAAAGTCAGGACCTCTTCGATCATTCACAATTAACCGAAGGCTTTATTGGGGAAATGGGAGGTAACTCCGGTACATTTACTTTGAAATTTGCTTCAACCGTCGATGATACCATCGGGTCTATATTTCGTTAAATCACAGGTCAGTTCTTTTTATTTGAAACGAGTGGTTGAGAAAAAATGACTGGCGTTTCATTTACTTATTATTTCAGCAACGAAGTCCTTTGGTTTGTTATTTTATTGCGAATGAAATGATTTGACTCGAACTATTCGAAGGTTAACACAACAGGTATTCGCGTAATATTATTATTTTCATTCACCCCAATATAAGTTATGAATAAATGAAGAGAGATACATTCGCTTGCCTCCACCGGGATTCGAACCCGGTACCTTTTGGTTACAGGCCCAACAGTTTACCACCCCTAGATATATAAAGGCCTACTTATATGGCAATATAACAGTGATGGTCTGACATTCTACTGCAATCGGAAGCTACGTCCAGATTTTAGGGGCCCGCGGCCGTTGCTCAGTGGTTACTGAACGCGCTTACTGAAGCCAACTTCGATGTACCGTTCACACGATCGAGTCCGTCTGACGACCCTCAGGTATATGAGCGAGTCATACGATGTGGCTCTGGAAATCACGGTGGTGGATTTTACTAGGTTTCTTCCCGGTTTTTTCCACCGTTATAAGTGGACAATCCGTCGTCATATAAGTGAAATACTCTTGAGTACGACGTTAAACCCCAATCAAACAAAAAAACAAATCCAGATTTTAGACCGACCGACCGACTACTTAATAATTAATCGATTTTTTTGATGAATTGATTTCAAGGAAATTATTGAACCTTTAGCACCGATATAACTCAATGAAAAAGAAAAGGCAAACTATTTTCACTCAATCTGTTTCAGTCATCCTGTTAGCACCAAAGTGAAATTAGTGAACAAGCCATTGGACTTTCCCGCGGTTACTATCTGTAATCACAACTCAGTGCAATTCTCCAAAATTTCCTCAGAGCAGTCCATCCGAGAATTTATTCTCAGCCTGGAAAAATATTTCTTTGAAGAATGGCAGGAAATAAGTAACTCCACAACTACACCAATTCCAAAGGCGATAGTCTCGGATGCACCGCAAGGCGAGGAGTACTGGTGGAGTTCTTACACGAACGAATCGAATTTTGACTTCTTGGATAACTCTGTGAGTGTAATATTTATTTGATGCTTTGAAACTTATTTTCACAGTTAGCACAACCTTTTAGATTCAATAAAATGGAATAATTCACTGGAACAAAAATAAATACAAAGAAATCGATTCATCTGTCACATGACGCGTGACGCGTGACCCGAACTCTGGTCTCGCGTTAACGGGGCCAGCGGTCTCTCTTTCTCTATATATACATGCATATATGTGCGTATAATATATACATAGTGATTTATTCAAAATGGATATGCATGTATATATGTGCGTACAGAAAAAGGAAAAAAAGTGGATCAATGAAGTAAATGCACAAATTGGAAAATTTTTGGTATCGTGAAATAATTCAACGATTTTTAAAACTTGTTTTTAATCAAATTTGTTTGACACACACACACACGCTTGTATATAAAATATTCATTACCGAAAAAAAAATGAGATCTTGGTCAATAGATTCTACTGCCTACGTCGACATTGACTCTAAGATACACCAGGACCATCTTCTTTTGCACTTTTTTATTTGCTTGTCTGCGGCAAACGTCGCCCCAAATATTGGCGGAAATTAATGCGCGATGGCCTGGCATGGCATTCTAGAGGTGTCTTAGTCTCGTACACTATATAGGAACTCTCGCGGCAATACGATTGCGCTCAATACATCTATAGATGTAAAGTAACTAGTTATCCGCTGTCAGTGGCGTGCTGTCTATCGTCCAATAGAAATCCAGATTACATTTGCGAGGTTGCACAGCATAACACAGCTTCTTTTGTAAGATTACTTCCTAAGCCAATCGCATTCTCAATGTTTTCTATAAAATGGACGAGGCTAAGACAAGTCTCGTACGCTATGCCAAGCTATCGCGCATTAATTTCCGCCAATATTTGAGACGACCTTTGCCACAGATTAACAAATAAAAGAAGTGCCAAACAAGATGGCCCGGGTGTATCTTAGAGTCAATGTCTTGACGTATGAAGTAGATTCGATTATAGTTTAGAATGCTTCCCAAGCTTCGTGATTGGTCAATAGTTTGACGCTGTTTGCTATATGACCTTGTTTGATTTACATATCGCGAAAATACAGCATTGGGGAGCTGTCTTATATCTGTTTTTTAATAATTGTGTCGACAACAAGTGCACTTCTATATGGGTCAATCATCACGGTTACAGACAAACCGAGTCTGATGATGACCAATTGTAATATTTGGCGGTGACATTCCTTATCTTATTATTTTTTTCTTTTACGGTTGCAGGAGTATGGGTATGAACCGGACACATTCAAAGGTACGTTTCGCTTCTTGACGGCTTAACTTTTTGTTTTCGCCGGAGATTGATTGAGACATTGAATACCGAACATAGGGGTATTTAGCTTAAAGCACAGTGATCCACTACAACAGTACAACACAACCTTACTATATAAAGTGTTTCATACCGTTCGATAATAAATATCTCTCTGTTACCAAGTGTAGGCGGATGGAGGGTCCAGTGCTCTCCGAGCTATTAGGATATAGGTCATAGGGTCAAAATAGCTTCCTAAACTGTTTTTTGTAGTCTTTTGTGACTACATAAAATATGGCAGGGTCGATATCTACAAGATGCAAACAAGGATCACCCATATGGTGACCCTGAGAAATTCAAATGTTTGCATCTTGTAGATATCGAGATGATCTATTATGTGTCGCAAAAATTACAGCAATCAGATCGAAATTGAGAGAAATAGGTGATTTTTAAAATTAAAATCATGTTTAAAAAGTTATGCATGTAAATATCAAAATTCATACCATCATAACAGTAGCTATCTAATTTATTGCTTTAAAAAATCGTCTGTAATCAAAACTGTACTTGTATACTTAAAAAAACAGGCCGTGTTAGACAGAGTTATGAATATGAAGAATTTCTTTTTTACAAACTTATTCATTATATTAATCAAGCACAATTTGTATGTGAACATCCCATTTAAATTTAAGCCAAAATCACATGTCAAAGTGTTCAAAGAATACGGTTCTACAAAACAATCAAAGGTTAAAATTGCTCCCAAAATTTAGCATGGCTCCGCCGTGTAACAGCTAGATATTATTTACGTGAACGTAACCATTTTCTTTTCTTCCAACTGACATCATAAAATACCTTTGCCGCTTTTGATTTTATATGTCGGCTATCGTACTTTTTTCCTCCTTTCAAAATATCAAGAAATTGAGCCTGGGTTCGACGTGTGGCAGTTTTTTAGAGATAATATTATACTAGTAGCCGTCAAAAAACTCAATCCAAATTCTGCTACTGATAAACTAGGCCTAATAGTATCGCCCAGTGCATCAGATTCAACTTCGTCCCAAAAAAAATCTCGCTATTGTTACGGCCGGGATAGTCAAACTAACTGAAGACAGACTTTGGATGTTTATTGGTCTATTGAACACTCCGTTATACAGCTCGTCAACTGGGATAGTCAAATTAACTGAAGACAGACTTTGTTCCACGATGTTTATTGGTCTATTGAACACTCGGTTATACAGCTCGTCAACTCCAGTTACTCAGCCCCTCGAACCACATACAAGGGCACATACTCTTGTGACGAGACGTTTGCAATAAGAATAGGGTAGTCTCCCCTGATATACTTATATAAAAGTCTTAAATACCGTTACACTATATAAGCCCGATGCCCGACTAAATCTTTCCAAATAATCACACTGCTTAGAAATGTGTTCCACCAATTTCTCGTTAAAGGTTTTATATCTTCAGAAACACTAGAAAAATGAGCAAAACACCTATTTCTTGACGAATTCCGATAAGATTTCGCATCGGCCGACATGATTTCGGCAAACTGAGCTTCATCGGAGTCCGCAGGGTAATCTCTACTATCACCATGTCGGAACATCCTTCGACACTTTCCGTACCGGTTCAGTTATCTCGGACGTGAATGGAAACAATAATATTGCACGAAAGCGATTTATATTTAAAAAACCCACATCAAGCAAGCCTGTTTCTCGGGTAAAATCCGATTTAAACAAAACACTGTTCCTTTTTTATGTATGACTTAATGCAAATAATTCAAATTTCGTCCGCCGTAAGTATTTTTATAATGATGTAGCTCAAAAGACGCAATCATATCAACACAAGAATGGTCTTCAGACGTAAACAATAAACACGGGGATAACTAAGTCATACGATGAAAGAAAATCCATGGGAATTACCCCTGTTTCTTTATCCGTTTGACAAGTGAACTGTTAATTTACTATGAACAAATTAGGAACTCAAGGAAATAAGGAACATACACTCTGTATTTGTAAGCCACGACAGACATTTACATTTTAGCGCTAGTAATAACAGACTATATATAAATGGAACGCTTATAGAAGTGAAGCACCCTAAAACTTATGCTATTATTATGAAATTAAATGGATTAATAAAGTAGAAACACAAACAAAACACAGTATCGTTTTAATGTATTAAAAACGAATTAGTGAACACGGAAAATTGTACAATGTCCGATTACGACCAGACCGTGTCTAAAAGCCATTTTTCACAAAATAACGAAAATTGGACAATTACCTTTACCTTATATGGATATCGATCGATCGGCGAATTTGACTATTGCTTTAACTTAATACATGTAACATCGTTAAAGCCCTAGCAGGTAGAAGCAGCTATTCTGTTATATAGAAGACTACCCCTTTCTCTTCTTTCCTATTTTTTTTTTAACTTTTTGGAAAATAAGATAATTATTTTTAGAAATCATCTTTAATTTTTTTTTAAATTAAACGACAACCCTGTTTGACGTGTCACGTGACGCGATACCAAAACCGTTTAATACGATCTTTTTGATTGGCGGACTAGCGGAAATCTGTCATTTTGTCGATCTGTGTGTTCCCCTGCCAAATTATCACCTCCTCCACTTTTGCCTACTTTTGGGTTTCCAATTTTACTATGTACTTCTGCAGGCGTGACTTGATTTGGTAAGTGGGCCTTCGTACTTAAGTCCGCATTGAGAATACGCTAAACATCGTTCATATTTTTGTCAGAATTTTACACTATTGAGTAAGGTACAAAGATGGTCTTTCCAAATATTGCCTACATTTTTAGCGACATAAGAACCCCCAACACAGTGTGGGAGAGAAGTTACCTTATTGACACAGTACCAAAATTTAGCATATTCTCTATCAACAAATTTAGAAGCAAGTTTATCTGGCTTAATCTGGGGTTAATTTTTCCCACAGAAACATAATGCGTATTTGAATCTGGATCTAGACGGACGCATTACATCAAACAATTGTCCCTGTCTAGGCCTGAAATTCGAATTCCATAATACGTAGGTCCAACTTGACAGCTCATACGGTTCCCTGACATGGTCATTCCAGCCTGGGACAGAATATTCACAGTTCTTTCGCTTGTGAGTAAACCATTGACAGGACCGCTTTATGGCGGCGGATACAATTATCATGGTAAAATACATTAGTATATACTATTTATATGTTGTTCGTGAGTATGACAGTTGATAGTTTGACAAGATAGAGCGTGGGCAGGTATGCTCAGACTGCTTATCTTAGACCCAGTATTATCTGAATACTGGCTAATATCCTCTGGAGAAAGAAGAGACCATTAAAGATGTTTCGTTTCACTTGTTAAATCAAAGGTAGATTAAATAAATAGAGGAATGTTCACAAAGTAGATATCAAATACCAACAGCCTTTGGTCAATTGATATATGATAATTTCCCTCCTTATAAATATGAAAATATTTAAATGAAAGGAAAGTAAATTTGCTTAATTCCAGTGAAATTACAAACAGAGACTGTCAGCGCCAGAGCTTTGACCTGGTTGTACCGTCGCCTCTTCTCTTTATCTGTCTAAGAATACCTACTTTTTGACGTAAAACTCAAGGCTAGATAGAGCTAGGCTAGTTGAAAAGAACTGAACACGCGACTTTTGGTGCTGTTCTGTTGCATTTAAGGTGTCATCTCATTATATCTGACTTATTGGAGTCAATTAACCTGGTCAATTGGACTATATCCCTGTTTGATGCAATGCAGTTGACGCTGGAGTCAGCCATTTAATCTGTTAAGCTGAAGCTAAAATAAGTACTATATAGTCCGGACAGAGTCGAGGTTTAGAAAAATATAACAAAAGTGTGATTACACTGAAGAGAAATATCACTTTTATGCGTGAAGAAAATCCATTGGCATATAAATAATAACTAGAATTATGTAATGTAACCGATGAGCCATCCCATGTTATAGACGTTACTAGTTGTCCGACACAGAGGACGTTTGGCCTTAACAAATAGATACTTAACATTTGTTTCTCTCGTACGCTATAATGGGTTTTCTAGGAAAGGAGTAACCACTTTAGGTAACAGATTACCATTTGTTTCTGCACAAGGAAATTAGCAAACTGGATGCTAAACAGCATGGTTTTAAAATGATCTTTAACCGAGTGATGAGGAAGGGGGAAATGTTCAGTTTTTAGTAGACGTGTTGTAAACTAACGCAGCTTAAACGATTCTTGGCTGAGGTCCGAAGGGGATTGATTCAAATACTTCTTACACTTCGAGATAGATCATCTTTTCCGAACAAGAGTTCAAAATGTCTAGACTGTTTCTGAACTCAGGAAGCCGTTTTTGGTATGTAATAATCTAGCTTTCATCTAACACTCCTTACATCAAGCGTGTCGGATATATTCGGCCAAGTATTTATCGCCGGCGACTCATTTGCCTAGTGTGTCCACTCCAGCGAGTTGTTCGGCAAACTTGAGAACTCCTCAACCAATCACCGACGCTGAAAGCGTTTCATGACAAATAAAATATTGCTACCAAATGAACAATAGTGTATCTGCGCATGCGTGATGTTATTTGCGGGCGATTTTCAAAAAGCAAATCCCCTTAAAATTCGCCTAGTGTGTCCACCCACTCGCCCGAATAAATTCCGCAGCCAATAGTCGGTCGAATCAGCAGCGAATGAAATTCGTGTCTTCAACTTAAGGTCGACCGGATTTTGTTTAGGAGGATCAATTAGCCCCGCCCCAACCCTTTTCCTCTTTCTACCTCCGCCACACTGACAAACAAATCCTATTTTTATATAGAATCCTATATGATATTTCTATGGAACACTAGGATTTTCCAATTATCCTATAATATTTTATAATTATCCTCTAGGATCCTATGCGATTTTTCTGTAAGGGCACTTTCGATTTTTGTCTTAAATCAGGTCATATATTTCCATCGCTACTTTTCTTTCAAATGCAGGTTTTGATCCGTTGTTTAAAGCCGATGAAGAGTTCAAGCTCCGCATAGCTGCTTATTCGTTTGATTATCTCCAGCGATTTGTTGTGGACCCCAATGTGTTCATAGTCAAGTGTGTCTTTGGAGGAAGAGATTGTTATGCGTCGTAAGTATTAAAATCCAGGCTTATGTCCAAGCTTTGACGATTTACTTGTATTTAACAATAAGGAATAAACTGTTGTAAGGAGCTGGTAAACAGCTAGCCATTTAACTGTTAAATTAAACGTTAAACAAAGATGTTGACTTTACAAACTGAACTGATTTAGTGGCAGTAATTAATCATATTTTGGCACAGTCGCGTTTAATACACAACAAATACCTTCTTTGGAAACTGTGGTGATTGATAACTAGTAACCAACAATTTTTAAACCCTGGTGATTTACTGGAATAAATCTAAACTGATAAACTTATGTGTGACCAACTGGCAGTGAACAGTCATTCAAGTGCTAGACTGATGCGCTAGAAGCAACTTTTGTTCAAACTGTGTTGACTAAGGAACGGTGAACAACCATTTTTACATAGTGGTTAGCTTGCAGTAATCAACCGTGTTTACACTGGGACGTTTGACTGTCAGTGAAGTGCCATTTTTAAACTGTGGTGTACGACTGACAGTAAACAACCATTAAAAAACTGTGGTGTTTGACTTACAGTAAACAACCATTTTTAAACTGTGGTGTTCGACTGACAGTAAACAACCATTTTTAAACTATGGTGTTCGACTGACAGTAAAACAACCATTTTTAACGGTGGTGTTCGACTGACAGTAAACAACCATTTTCAAACTGTGGTGTTCGACTGACAGTAAATAACCAATTTTAAACTGTGCTGTTCGGCTGACAATAAACAACCATTTTTAAACCGTGGCGTTTGACTGACAGTAAACAACCATTTTTAAACTGTGGTGTTCAACTGACAGTAAACAACCATTTTTAAACTGTGGTGTTCGACTGACAGTAAACAACCATTTTTAAACTGTGGTGTTCGACTGGCAGTAAACAACCATATTTAAACTGTGGTGTTCGACTGACAGTAAAAAACCATTTTTAAACCGTTGTGTTCAACGGACAGTAAACAACCGTTTTTAAACTGTGGTGTTCAACGGACAGTAAACAACCATTTTTAAACTGTGGTGTTCAACGGACAGTAAACAACCATTTTTAAACTGTGGTGTTCAACGTACAGTAAACAACCGTTTTTAAACTGTGGTGTTCAACGGACAGTAAACAACCATTTTTAAACTGTGGTTTTTTGACTGGCAGTAAACAACGCTTCTGTGACTAACAGGCAATGGAAAGCTATGTCAACTGCTCTGGCTTACTCGCTGTAAGATCTATTTTCAAAGTCTTGTGAATGACTCAGAGTTACCAAACAATTTTTTCTTGTTGGAAAAATCGATAAAAGAAAAAAACATACAGTTTGAGAATATAATGACTTTGTATGACCTATAAAAGTGCGGTATTATGTTTTTTTCTTGAAAACAAACTTAACCGCATAACTTGTTACAACCATGCAACTCTTAAGATGTTATGTAAAATATTTATATGTATACTAATGAGTAATCGATAAAAACACTATAGGCCTACGATTTTATTGTATTAACTGTTGTAGTGATTTCCAAGTGACACGAGACTATAACTATGGGATATGTTATACTTTTCCAAACCCCGAAACAGAGATGAAATCAAGGATATCCCATATAGCTGGCCCTAACCATGGTGAGTGCTTCATATCATTTAACCGGAGGACTTGGAGGGAGGGACTGGTTGCCCCGGTGCTCTAGGGGTAAAGGGGCAGATTGAAGCCGATCTGTTTACAGTGTCTTTGTGTTTTTTCATGTTTGTGTCCAGTTATTTTTGTTTTCCTATCTTGTCTTTGTTTGTTGCCATTGGTGTCGTGAGTAATTTCCTTTACCCCTTTGGCTGACACGCACTCATATGAGTGAAATAACCTAATGTAAGGACGTCACCGTGTTGTGTCGTTTATTCGCCTTGTGATTTTCATGCCTTGTATTTGTTACCAGTGACCACTGACACGCCGCCATTTTAATGACAAAATAGCTATTCAGCGTTAAACCCGAATCAAACAACGTAATAACCAAGCATAATATGATATTATCGTTCTTTGGTCTTCCTTTCATGATAGCACGTTTTAACTATATTAGAGAGGATCAGCTCCATAGGGGTCAGATTGGCCTCTGAATATATGTGACCTTTCCGACCTCAAAGTTCATAAGGTCAAATTTGTCCGAACGTTGGTTTGACTAATCATCTGACTTTGGTTCTTTGATTGGGGCTTTAACCGCACTAAATGTTATAGCTCTCAGGAGAGGGTGGTTGGAGGGAGCATCCTGCTGCCCTGGTGCTTTCAGAGCAGGAAGCCGATCTTTTTGTGGTGTCTGTATTGCGTCCTGCTGTTGTCTTGTGTTTGTCCCGTCTTGTCTTTGTTTGTTGCCAGTGGTGTCGGGGGTGGTTTCATTCATCCAGTGGGCTGACACGTCATCATATAAGAGAAATACCCTTGAGTACGACGTTAAACCCCAATCAATCAAACAAATACACTTAGTAAGCCCGTTACTTGAATAATAATAATAATATAATAACAATTGAACATATTTGAACAAGTAAGTCTAAATACACTGCCCTAGGCGTGTGATTTTTATAGATTCAGTCTTGATATTTTCATGAAATGTTTATCAGAATATCAGAGCAACATATTGTGCAACTTGCCAAGTTATGCCAACAGAGACAGTAAGAAATCTCTACAAATTGAGGCCAGCATACACAAAATCAAAGGATAGCCTCCGTTCCATATCATCAATGCATCGCCTGTCTACATAGGTCAATCGCTGCTTGCACAACCCCATTGCTTCCACGCATTCTTCAATGGTTTAATCCGTTCCGGTTAAAATATGTAATAACGATGATCCCTTTCGGCTACCATATGTTTGAGGGAAAAGTGTGTAAAGTGACGATTTCTTTTTATGATAACATTAGGTCTTCAACTGATTTTGAACATTCAGCAGTCCGACTACGTGCCTTATGTTTCTCCCGCGGCTGGTGTTCGAGTGGCCATTCATGATTTCAATACCCCTGCTTATCCGTACGAAACAGGATTTTCCGTCTCGCCAGGAATGGAATCGTCAGTGTCCCTTAAAAAGGTAGAACATTCACCTACTTTAAGCATACACTTTCCTACCACGTCCAAGTACAACACTCCTACCCCATGTTTGAAGAGTTACAATGCATGCTGTCTTTACTTAGCAGTGTAGGAAAATGAACTTTCCAACAGTATGGAAACGCTTCACATCTTGGTTGTGCTAGTGTCAGTTATTGTTGGTATACACTGTCGTCATATTGAAGAAATACCCTCAAGTCCAGCGTTAAACACCAATCAATTAATGGATCATACAAGCCAAAATAACCCAGAGTTCATACGACCACCTAAATGAATCCACTAAGTATTGAAAAATGTTTACCAGCTATACAGTTCAAACCTACGGGCATCGAGGCATGGGCTTCGGTTCTCTTCTTTCACAAAACTGTTAAGCAGTTGACCCAAAATCCCCACCGGGACTAGCACAATATAGGGCTAATTCATCCGTCTTAGTCCTGGGTCCCGTCAATATAAAACCCATGGCTAACGATTGAAATCGATCCGCCGCTATCGCCGGCCTTTCAAAACATATATCTGATTTTTCTCTGATTTTATTAACGTATACTAAACACATTGACTATTATTTTACCTACGGGACGTATAGGGCTAAGACGGAGGAATTAGCCCTATTAGCCTTGTTGGAATTATGACATAGTTTTTAAGTTTAGTACTTAATTTTTTGTTGCATTGTGGAATGGACTCTTGACTGAGCGGTCCTGGGATACCATTGACGATTCGGAAATCTCAAGAATCAGTCAACATTCTTTCAGCCATTTTGTATAATTAAAATATGTTCTAACCTATGCAAATATCGAATCTAGTGTTAATAGTATACAGAAATGACTTCTCTAATAATAACAGATTCATGGGCGGTTTTAACTTGATATTTCAGGAGTTTATTCAAAGGCTAAGCGAACCTTTTGGAGACTGTTCCGACACCAATCACTATGCTACAATGGTCGTAAGTAAACTATTTCTAATCACAATTATTGACAAAATAAGTGCTCGATGTGGTTTAAAGGAACTAACAAAGGCCAGCCTTATAAGTTAGGTATTTCGACCAAAATCATACCAAAGTAATCAAATATGTATGAAGCAATTAGCGAAATGGCACCAACACATAGCTATGTGTAATTCAATGATTCTGATATAAAGACCAAATACATGACAAAGCGTTAAATATTTATAATTAAATTTAAGTGGTGTTCACACGGAATCCAGGTTTCTGATTGGCTAGATTTTTGCGTTCATACCTCAATGAACCTAAAACGAAGTTAGCCCCGCCCACTTGACGGAACTACTTGCCGCTATAAATAGCACAATGGAAACGAGTTAAATGCTCGATCCCTGTTACAGTACAAAAACCTGCCTTTTATAAATAATTTACTTGAATTAAAAACAACAAAATAGCGCAGATTTATGATTTCGAATGGAGTAAACATAAACAAGTTGTTATACCTTACTTACTCTTAGCTCTTTTCAGTTTGTTTGTTTGGATGAAAACTGCCTTTTTAGCCGTGAAACCGAGGAAAACCCCCGTCAAGGGAGGGGTGCGAAAGTCCCGCAAATCGGCCGTTGATGAATTATTTACTTAATTAAATACAACAAAATAGCGCAGATTCATGAATCATGATCTAGAATGGAGTAAAGAAAATCAAGTTGCTCAATATTCTTAGTGGGCACTGAGTCTGACCAAAAATATTTTAGCCCTTCGGAAGTTGGTCGAGAAATGCATGATAAATTTGACAAATTCAGCAAAGGGATGATTTCGATATCAAAAACCTTTCTGAGAGTTCTGGAAACTGGAAGATTGCATAAAAAGCGATTCGACAAAAACAACACTATAAAATCACTCATCAGCATTTTTTTTTTTTAAATAATTAGTTGATCGTATTCAACATGTGAATTATATTCGAAGACATTATGATCGGCACAACCTATATGCATGTATAAATAGGGCCTAATGATTTATTTTTTAAAATCCTTTCTACGGGAGTGGTTTTACATATCTGTATTCAGCTGAAGAAAACAGTTTAAAGTTTTTATTTGTGAGTTGTGATGTGTTGAAATTTTATAACTTTCTGTAAGGATTTCCCGAAATCGCATTTGATCTTTTGATATGTCAAATTCTACTCTTTAAAAAAAAAATAGCACCAATAAAAAGTAAATAAAACTTTTTCGTATTGTAATAAATGTATAAACTAAACACAGTATATGGGACGCAATCCAAAATAGCATGATGCCATTGCAAAAATTTAAAATGTGTTTATGTATCAATTTAGTACCGATGGAACTAAATCGGATTTCCAAGCAGGGAAACCAGAAGAAACTACGACGGTTTTATAAAAAAACAAAGCGAAACGCAAAAATTCAAAGAAAGGGATGAGTTTACGGACCAGGAATATCACAAAAACACATTAAAAAAACGTTATGATTTGACAAAATTGTAAAGGATGAATGTTCCAGACCTGCCCATGATCTATTAGGTTAAATTGAGGGTTGCCAGTTAAATATAGGCCTACTATTTTATCCGAATACTTGATTTAAAATGTGCACTTACCTTCAAAGTCCTGTCATTCAAATGTATTGCGTGTGGTGTTGATTAGGCATTGTATTCTGTGTATCGTGGATTAGAGTTCCATACTTAACTTTATCTTAACTCTTT
>JAVFBX010182692.1:0-14305 GCA_034783855.1 Mopalia kennerleyi
TCCAGTGGTGAGTGGCGGGAAATTTTTTATATTTGATGCCAGATTGCCGGGAAATTTTGCATTTTTTCGTGCCCTGCCTTTGGCAAATTATTAAATGGAATTTGCTTGAAGTTTGACAAACAAGGCAACACATATACATGTACATATATAATACAAACATATACATTGTGCTGTGAACCTCTGTAGCTCATGCCGTAGAGTGTTTGACCTGTAACCCAAAGGTCCCTCATTCCTGTCTTGTTAGAAGCAAAACAAATTTTCTCTCTTCATTCATTCAAAATATACATATACATGTACAAATATGGCTGGCTCTATTAGATTGTGCATCAGGCATCAGGTTGTTATTTTGTATTCAATAAGATATACATGTATGTATGACTATATGATAACAGGGTACTAAGCTCAATGGAACTGCATAATTAACAGCTCTACATGTCCAGGTGGCTGTTTGTTTGCCCCCAAACAAACCCTCATCACCCCCAGGGTGTCCATGATATGCAGGACTATAGGCTTTACCACCTCCAGGTGTAAATGTCCTGAACAGATAATGAAAACCACTCATCAGTTCACCTTGATAAAATTCCTGACAAACACAAAACGTAAAATGACAACTTTTGGTTAACATCCATATAATGCTCGTACATTATTTTAATAAAAATGTCTCCCCAAAACATGGGATTTGACTCACTCTTAACTAGGGCTCTATTGTTGCATGCTTTTCCAAAGGTGTTGAAAAGCCCTGGCTATACACATAGTATTTGACCCAGTTTTCTTTTCTGTTGTTTTAGTTTCATCATCATGCATACCTCACACAATAGTTAACCCCAGTGACCTACTTTCGTATTGTTCTCACCCACAAATATGTAAATATAAACAGTGGTATGTTGGGGGCGGAGTTTACTGTTGCCCTGGTGCTTGGCTATCCAACAGGCAACACAAAGCCAATCTGTTTGGGATGCCTTTAAGCTTATACTATGTCCTGCAATTGTCATTCTTTGTTGCCAGTGGTATCGAGTGTTATTGCTTTCCAGCATTCAGCCAGTAAGGTGCACTATTGGCTTTATTATCATTTATTCGAGGCAAAACATCACATGACATTAAAGACAAGACATTGGCTGACTGCCTGTACATGAGAAGTAAGCGAGAAAGTGTGAAAAAAGCCAATCGTGCATCGTGCAAAAATAATAGACCCAGTGTAAAACCCTAAACAAATTGCAAAAAATCAGAAATAAGCTGAAAAATACGGGCATTTACCTGATGTTCTTTTTTTTAAATTTTATTTTTGTTTTTAAATTCTAGCTGTAGTTAACTAGTTATTAAAAGTAAAAGAAATCTGACCTCGCATTGAATTTGGTAATGAATAAAACCTGTGTACATATTTGTAACATTGACTGTTTGAAAATTTATGGCACGCTAGTTTAAACATACCTGTGTATAAAGACATTTAAGACTTTCAGATTCTCTTATGTATTTTTTTTATTTTACATAAATATTTAATTTCCCTCAAGACTTTTAATATCCTTTATATGTGCCACAACTTATATCATACACATACTTTACTTGCTTGAGGGGATTTACCGGATTAAGATGTTAATTAATTATTTCTGTGTTACATTGTACATTAAAACATATGTGTGCATATATTAAATTATTTCCGCCTAGCATTTACTTATGTATAAACAAAGAAAGAACTTCACACTGAGACCTCTGGGTAAGTTATTCCTCTGACAGCTAGAAAACAAATTATATCAATAAACAGATCTAACTGACAAAGGCATCAGCCATGGCTAAAAATGTATGACAAGGCTGTAAGAGAGATATATGTGAGCTTCTATGTATATGTAGCAAGTTATTTAGGTCAGTGCTATACAACAACAACACCATAAACAAAACTGTGTAATTGTATTAAGACAGTTTGAATCTATTTATGGTTAAGATCAATAATGCTATTTGGGTCAGGTGAATAGTTTATACGCCCTCTGGTTAAGGGTATATTTATGCTGCTTGCCATGGAGGAACATTCATTTATTTCAACAAGAGTGTATATATAATATGTATTATGTAAGCATTAAACGTAATGGTTGTGTTATTAGCTCTATGGAAATACACTGCTGTCTGTCATATAAGTGTAACACCAGGGGTTTATAGACGTCCAAATATTGAGTTTTTTACTGAACAAAATTAATTTTTTTTTTAGTGTCCTATTGATTTATTTTAATTTTTTAACATCCAATCATTTATTTTTATCATACTTAAACATAAGATATGGAGTCTGAATTGAGTTTTTTGAAAATGATGCGTTAAAATGATGTTTCAAATTGAGTTTATTCTCCAGCTTAACTACCATTTAGGGTAGTTATACTGGACGTCTATGAACTCCTGCACACCTTGAAGTATGGCAATCAACACCAATCAATCAATCAATCAATCTATAGATTATCACAAGAAGATATACACATTCTTTATTGCATCAAATGGCATTTTAAATCTCACCTGTGTCAACCATGTTTTTTTTTTTTTTTTCATTGGTCCCTTTAAAAACCTTGTACTATTCACAGGTTTGAGTCAGTCTGTCGCCATCAGGTACATGTATATGAATGAGTCACATGACGTGGCTCAGGCAATCACCTGGGGTGGTTTTTATGAGATTTGTTTCAGTTTTCATGGTATTTTAAACAAGGAACTATCCACTGTCGAATGAAATAAGTGAAATACTGTTAAACCTAGAGTCAAACAATGAACAATCAATTATTTTCTACATGTATAGAATTTATATCATATTAAATGTTGGGTCTAAAATAAAACAATAAACCGAATAGTACCTCTCATTTCACATACATTAAATATCAACAACAATGAATAGAGGACATGTCGTATACGGTTCACTGGTTTTGTGCTCACTGATTTGTAACGTTTATAAAAAGGAACCCAGACCTACATGTATATCACTGTGAGTGTCATATTTAATTAGTTCTCAGACAGTTTGATAATTTTGTAGCCCTCTTAATAAAGGCACTCTGTTTTAAAGAAAATTCATACTGTCAGCTGAGAGAGAGAAAAAAAAAAAAAAATTTTGCACAAAAATAACACATCTCTTCATAAACCTTGTCAATTTAATCTGGTTTTGTGATTTTATGGTGGGTCGATGTTTCAAAAGTTTAAAGGCTTTTGTTATATTCTGAAAGATTTCATATTGTCCTTACTTAGCACTGGAGGCAAGTTATTGTTGATGGCTTGAGTTATAAACCGAAACATTGATTCACAATGAATTCATTTGTTGTTACTATACAGTTACTAAAACAAAAAACTCCTCAGTGGTAGTCATAATTAAATATTTAAGTATTATAGTTAAGTTTTTTCATTAATTAAATCTACACTGTGAAATCCATGTGTTACAATGTGTTCTCAGTTTGACTGCGCCTACTGGAATAAAGCTCAGATTTGAATTCCGACAATTAATAGGGCGTTGCATTTTGTCTCGTGATGATGTCATTATCAGATTGACTACCTAATATTTGTCAGAGCACCAAATGTTTTATTTGCTGTACTGCAGTCTTATTTCTGTTTGAGAAAAATTTATTGACCTAGACAAAAGTTATTTGCTTAACAACTGGGGTATATAGGTCAGACCGATTAAAGGACCATCAAATTCAATCAAAACTCAATTGTAGTTTAAAGGTATTAAATATTTCTCTTTTGCAACTACATTTATTTATATTTCAATCCGAGCTTTCAGTTAAAATACATCAAATTTTCACAGCATCAAAAGGCTGTCAAATTGCAGTTTTGTACCATTTTGGTAAACCCCCAAAAAATCTTTTAGAAACTTTTAACAGTATTTTACTTCGTTTGAGGATACCACTTTCTTGGTTTCAACAGATTCTCATCCAGAAAACATGAAGGCAGAGTGGTCTAGGCGGCCACGCATACTGCTGGTGATTTAGTGCCTTACTCTGAGAGTCGTGGGTTTGCTTCTCGGATGAGTTTCAACCTGCAATAATTATCTGAACTACGATCTGTTCAAACTCTGAAAGTGTTTTCCCCATAATAATAAAAATACTGGCACATGAAGGAGAATCCTATCACTTCTTTTTTCCATTTTCATGCAAGTTTTTCCTCAAAAGTAGTTGGCAATTGAGATCGAGCTTCCTGTTGCCCCGTTGCTCTTATAGCTAAGGAGCAATAAGAAGCCAATGTCTTTGTACTGCACATTGGGATTGTTTTGTGTTTTTGTTTGTCTTAGAACCGAGTTAAACTCAATTAACCAGTCCTTATCAGACTAAGTCCAGATTTCATCGGTTATGATAAAAGTTTTTCTGCTGTGTCCTTATGATATTGTTATATTTTAATTTTTGTTTTATTGTGGATGACTAAGTCTTTTAAATCCCCTGTTTATATCCTTTTTTAAGAATGTATATATACATGTGTTTGTAATGTAGCCATTTCCTGGATTTATAAGCAAGCTTGCATAGTCATTAAAGTTAATTATAAATGAAACGGTGAGATGAGTGCAAGATTTGAGGGCTGTGGCTATAATTAGCGCTACCGTTAGTGTTATTAATTTCAATGGCTACAGTTTTTTGTTTTGCTTTAGGATGTATGGTTTTGTCTTCTCACAATGTACATGTAGCTATTTACACACCAGATACTATGTGTAGAGTATAATAATAAAATATTGTTCGATACTGTCAATACTTGATGGTTGTCTTTCCCACTCATATTGCTGAAAAGCTAAAAAGATGGTATTTAATTTAATTTTTAAAAAAAATATTGTGCATTACGTTAAAAGTACCAATACTTGATGCTTTCATCGCCCATTCTGCTGGGATGCCAAAATAACCATAATAAATATGGCGTTAAATGTCAGTGAAACAAAAAATTCCAGAAATCCATATTGTAAACAATAATATATAATTACGGTTCTGTTTATATCGGATATCCTCATGAAGAGAATGGCTGAAATGAAGTATATTTGATGTAGGTTTAACGCCATACTTAAGGTTATTCACACTCCTGTAATGGTACCAATACTGTCTTTACTTAACACTGTAGGAATATTAACTTTCCAACATTATGGACACGCTTCACATCATGGTTGTGCAATTGTCAATTTTTGTTTTAATACACTACCGCCATATAACTAAGTGGAATACCCTTAAGCACGACGAAAAACACCAATCAAGCCTATAATGGCATCCAAGCCCATTAGGTAAAGGAAACAAACCTCGACGCCACTAGCAAGAAACACGGACAAGACAGCACACAACACAAGGACATCACAAGCACATCGGTTTCATGCTGCCTCAGCCCTGAGAGCACCAGGGCAACAGAAAACTCCCTCCCAACCACCTGCCACAGAAATCAAGATCTTGTCAACAAGGGTGTACAATATATACATGTAGTTAATCACATGGCTGAAGTGCTGTCCATTGTGTGTATTTATAGATATACTATTTTTGTCCACATGATGTAGGGAATGGCCAGCTGAATGTTGAAATACGTTCATCATGTTACGACTCCTTAGTGGATTGTAAATCATTCTGTTGATTGGATGCTCCTTAGATACTTGATAAGTTGATAGAATTACATTTCCACAGCCATCCCAGGCAGCCAAATTCCCCCGAAAATCACAAATTATTGGCCTTCTTTGTAAATAATGCTATCTTTAGTCGCTACACTGTCACAGTGAATCTGCAATCAAATTGATCACAGTCGAATAAAGCAATTGATTTTTCTCAGTTTGGCCACCAAAGCCTATAAAATGAAAAGCACCACCTTGAGATTGGGATGGCTAGCAACATGGACTGTAATCCAAGCATGACAGCTCAGATGATCTCGTCAAAATGAATCCTTCTATTGTATTGATTTGTTCTTAATTCACAAATAGTGATAAACAGGTATAAACCGATTGTTTTGGGATACAGTCATATCAAAACAGTACATCTGCCTAATTACCCCCAATCAAAAATAAGAGTGACTGTAAAGTATATCTGTTGTTTTTTTTTCATAAACAATAAGTACATGCACATTGTATGTCCAGGGGTGGAAATAAATATACATTTGCAGGTAAAATTTGAGATTGTCCTGTAAAGATCCCCAGAATTTAACATTGTGTTAAATGACCAGCAGGACATAATTGGAAAAATGTCTGACAAAATATTTTACACATTTCCACCCCAGATGTCATCAATCAAACAAATATTTAACAGATTATATAACTTATAACAAATAATGTCCGAGAGGTACGGATGTCAATACAAGTGGCATTCAATTATGACCTATTTCAGGATCTTTATCACTTGTTCTCCCAGACACTCAGCTACCCAGGACCTGTTATCTCTGTGTAAACTTTCATCGTATTGTTTGCTTACTGTCTGTGGGCAGTCTAGAAATAAACTGTATTAAAGTAAAAAGTTATGTAATGATTGTCCACAAGGGGGTGACTGTTATGAAGCTTAACCCGTAACTTACAACATACATGTATTAAAGTAAAAAGTATCTTGTTAAATAGGTACTCGAACACTCCGCAAATAAGCCACTATTGCACAGGTGTGAACCGTGTGATGATAAATGCTACAAAATGTTAGTTTTAAACCAACATGACACCTTTTAAAATCTTCTAATTAAACAACGCTCCATTTACCTGTACATGTTTGTCTCACCAGGGCATGGTTGAATAGATTCGATTTATTTTTACTTTCACACGGATACAAAAGATGAATTAAACTTATCAGAATCAGCCACTTTTTTAATGGCTCACTGAAATTGGTGCGCATATATAATTGAAATAGCTTTTGTATAGTTTTCCCATATGATATTTCAGTTCATCGTGTAACATGTGTTTACTTTCAGGCTTAGGCAATGTTTCAAGCATATAACTTTGTTACATGTACGAAGGGGCCTCATTTGTGGCTCAGTGCTAGCATGTGCGCTTCCTAATCCTACTCCAAATTTTACAAAAGTATTATTAAATAATGATGACTTGAGTACTACGTTAAACCCCAATTAAACAAACAAACAAACAACAGCTTCGTGTTGCCCTGTTGCTTTTAGAACTAGGGGGCAACATAAAGCCTACATGTTTATGTTTGTTATGTCTTTGTATTACATCAATGGATTGTCCGCTATTTGTCGTTGTTCGTTGCCAGTGGCATCCAGGGTGGTTTCAGTCACCTATTGGGCTGGCACGCCATCATATGAGTGAAATAACCTTAAGTATGATGGTAATTTTACAGTGGTCAGAGAATTAAATTTAGAGCACTTTACACATGTATATTCCTCAATTATCTTATTTCAGATAATAAGTTAAAGGACTCCTGATGATATCTTATGTATTATGTGTTTGTATTTCAGGGCATTTTCTATGATGGACTCTTCTCGTCTCTCCACCTTTGTTATTTCTATCTTACTCATCGTCTATGGCAGCTTCCGGTAAGTCTGTTCAGTAATCTCATAATCATTGGATTATTTAAAAACAAAATCCTACGGGTCCTTAAATTCAGCCTTCAATCCCTAGAAACTGTACGAGAAGGCTTTTACCAGGCTGCTGCTCAAATGTTCAGTTCTCTGGCTAATGGCTTTTTGTTTGAAGAGTAGCAATGTTATCTTTACTTTGTACTTAGCACTGGGGGGTAAATTTCCAACAGTATCAAAACACCTCCCATTTTATTCAGTTTTATGCGGTATCTTTTGATTGCCGTTTGCCTTCAGCCCTTCACCCATTGTGGCAGCGAGTGGCGCTTACTAATCCTACTTCAATTTACCGTTCACGGAATCGAGCCTGATTGTCAACCATAGGGTATATGAGTGAGTCACATTATGCTTGGGCAATCACGTGGGTGGTTTTTACAAGGTTTCTTAACTGTAATGAGGCAAGGAACAATATGAAATGGACAATCCATCGAGTTTGTTATACTCTGTCTGTTTTCTGGTATACACCCCAATCAATTAAACAAACAAACGTCCCAAGATCCATCAGTGAAAAGCTAAATTATAACTGAAATATCCTTGAGTATGACGTTCAATCTTAATCAACTGAATAAATAATTAAAAAGGGATTGGTGCACCAATTGAGGAATCATTGTTGACATATAGTATCTCTGTTGTCAGGTCTCTGAATTTAGAACAAGAACGAATGGAGAAAGAGAAAGATGGCTACCCACCAACTGCTAATGGTGCACAGCCTGTGGAGTCTGATACCTGTAAGTTCATTGTTTATTGGGACAACAGTGCCTCATGACTTCAGAGTAAGGGGCAACAGAAAGCACTTCTGGTGTGGTATTCATTTAAAGTCGAGTCCTATCTTTATTAGCGGGCAGTTACCATGAGGATGGTTTCCAGCATCCGTTCTGCCTGGGAACTGTCATGAGTGAAAAAGCTGTGTCAAAAGCATAAATGTTCAGAGACATACGTTGTTCTTGTCTCGTTTGTGGCCGATAGCGTTGAAGGTGACTCCATTCACCCATTGAAGATTAACTTTCCAACATTATAAAAACACATTTTGGTGGTTGTTGTAGTTCATGTATTGTACAAATATATCGCCGTCATATATAAGTGAAATACCATTAAAGCCTGGCGGAAAACACCAATCAACCAATCAATCAACCCAAGTCTTCTCATACTGTCAACATAACAAAACGTTTCATTTTTGATCTGTTAGAAATTACTGCTATCATATAAGCGAAATAACCAGTGCAAAACTCCAATCAATCAGTCAGAAATAGGCTAATGTCACAATTTCATTGAGATAACCTGTAATAGTTTTGCACTTGGACATTAAAAAAGCATCATAACGGTATAATTGTGAATAATATTTTATGTTTATTCTGAGAAAGACACAAAATAACAGAATTACTATGGCAACTATTTAAGGGAAACAAACACAGGCCTGTGTAGTTGGGAAGATCCGACCCATCCACAGTAAACCAGACTCCCTTAAGGAAGTATCATTTAACTGCTGTTTTAAAAATGTTTTGTCAATCCAGAAATCAAATAGAGTTGGTAAAAGTAATATGAATAAAGTTTGCGTTATTTGCGATAGCTGTACATTTATGCTTAAAATGTCAACAACATCATGACAAATTCAAATGATAGGCGACCTTGAAGATTTTAGAGAATCAGTTTCTAGTAAAGTATAGTAACAACGCCGAAGAAAGATAATGAATTCATTTTGACTCAACGTTTCGGTTTATTGATCTAAGTTTATTGATCAAACCATCATCAGGAGTAATTTTAACTCGAGACATAGGTATATAAACGTTGAGTCAAAATGAATTCATTATCTTTCTTCTGAGTTGTTACTATACTTTACTATGTTAAACTCCTCAGTGGTAGTCATAACAGTTTCTAGTGTTTGACGGAAACTGTTGCAGCACAGGCCAGCAAGCATCTTTTAATAATAAATATGAAGAAATAAAAATGTCTTATTTAATTTTTGTCAATTTCAGCTGATATGCAGACGATAAATTCATGTCAGGCGATGTTTTTACCTATTGGAGCCTCCATCTCTTTGCTAGTCATGTTCCTGTTCTTCGATTCTTTACAGATGATATTCGCCATTTGTACAGCAGGTAGGTACTGTCACGTATATCAGTGAGTCACATGATGTGGCTCCGGCAATCGCATGGTTTTTTTTGTTTTTTTTTTACAAGGTTTTCTCCGACAGTAGGTTGATAAGAGGTTCCTGCTCCTTCTTTCAAATCCTCATAAATGATAAATCACATAGTTTGACTAATAAATAGTATAGTTTGACCAATAACTTACATCATTTGACCCGGCATAGTTTAATGAATAAATCGCATAATTTGACAAATAATTCACAAAGTTTGACCAATAAATAATTTGAGAAAACTGCATACTTTAAGACATCTTCCTCAGGGTTATGTGCCAAGGTCAGTCGAACTGTCTTTACTTAGCCAGGTAGGAACATTTAAGTTCCAAGAGAGAAAAACCCTTCACATTATGTGGTGTACCTTTTTCGAAGCACATCGCTCCAATATACACAAGAAAAAAAAACCTTTAAATAATGTTCACACCAATTAATCAATGGATAATTTTGACCTTGCTTATGAACACGTTTTGCTGTGAAGCCTGATATAATCACGCCACTGTCCCCTAGCAATAGCACTGTTAGCTGGCACAACAATGTCCGGCTTTGTTCAAACAGTCATTTTTACCCTGTGGTTCAGCTGCAGTCCCTAGGCAATGGCAGATCCTGCTGTCACAAACTGGCCCCAGTTTGTTTGAACAGTCTCTTGAACTTTGATTTTATTGAAAATCTATGACATATACAGTAGATGATATTGATTTTGTCTCGGATCACAAATACAGCTTACCCTGGTTGAAAGGAACAGCTCAAATTGCATATTCACAAAACTATGTGCCTTAAGCTAAGTACAGTTTGTTTGAAGAGAAGCAATACTGTCTTTACTTAGCATTGGAGGAAAAGTAACTTTCCAACATTATGGAAAGGCTTCACATCTTGGTTGTGCTAGTGTCAATTATTGTTGGAATACAGTGCTGTCATATAAGTGAAATACCCCCCAAAACACCAATCGCCCTCTGGCTTGAAATAACATTAAGAGCGACGCCCACCCCTAAGCAAACGCATAATTAAACCGTTTCTTTTAACTTAGCCATGAGCACAGACTCTTTACTAAGTAGTTGGCTTATTGGACTGCCAACCCACAGAGTTACCCAGGGGATCAAGTTATGTTAAGAAGCCGGGAGGTTGGGGCTATCTCGGTGGTGGTTTTTAGAAGGTTTCCTGTCAGTTTTCCATCATTTTAGGTACATAGAAGTAGACAATGGGTCGTTCTGTAAGTGAAATACCATGTTATAATAGTGCTTGGGTCAAATAGTTTCACAGAAAAAAAATCTCTTGAATATGACTGTAAATATCAATCAACATAGAAGATTACGCACATAAATTTACAACCACTCGTAAAATAATTTCACAGAAAGTCTTATCATGACTGTTTTATCCCTGGAATTTTCAATTGTATCAAATTCACCAGGATGTGATGACCTAATTAAGACGAATTTATTAAAATCGGGTATATCAGTGTGACCTGTATAGTAAATGTAAGTGGACACCTGGTTATCTGTACTAGTTATTTGTCTAATGAATAATGCATTGTATTACAACACTCACTCTGCTTTCTTTTCTTTGGTCCTGAAATAATATATATATATATGCATACAATTATCAGCAGAACATTATTAATGAACACTTGTGTTTTGCCCGGGTTTTTTTTTTTTGCAATAATCTGTATTGAAGCAAGGACAGGTAAAAAAAAGGTCTGTCTTACTCGATAAATGACTACCCAATCATGCTTCACTGATTTCTATATACTTCGGATTTTTGTTCATAAATTATTCCCAGGTCAGCTTGTTTGTAACTTTGTCCACAACCCAACTTGTTCATAAGCCAGCTTGTTCATCAGTTTGTTCACAGATCAGCTTGTTTGTAACTTTGTCCACAACCCAACTTGTTCATAGAATCATAAGCCAGCTTGTTCATCAGTTTGTTCACAGATCAGCTTGTTATAACTTTGTCCACAACCCAACTTGTTCATCGGTTTGTTCATAAGCCAGTTTGTTTGTAGTTTGTTCTAATGACACTTAGTTCAAAAAGTTTGTTCACATATTGGCTTTTGTGTAAGTTTGGTCTCTTATCGGCTTTTACAGTGGACCATCTGTCTTCATATAACTCAAATACCCTTAAATATGACGTTAAACCCCAATCAAACAAACCAAACGATCTTGCAATTAGGGCATAATTGAACACACCATAACTCTCTTTGAACATTGAGGGTTTGGGGTTTTTTGAAAACTGCTGTTTAATGACTGTCATCCTTCAGGGTGCTCATGCATTTTTGAAACCTTGATTTGAATGTCAACAGTGACACATCAACTCAACCTTTGACCTTCTTAATTAAACTGCCAAGGCTGGATCCCTAGTGCTTGTAATTACACCATTGAATAACATTTCTCTTTGATATCTGCTTCAATGCATAACTTTTATATTGTTAGACAGAATATATTACCTTTCAAAATTAATGTTTCTTTCATAGACCTAATTAGCATACTTTTAAAAGGCAGGTAGATACACTCCGGGGTTTCATCATGTCTTTTTCTTTTGTAAATGATACTCAAAGTCTTCTTTGTTCTTTTATATGCTTTGATGCATGTTTTTATTCCAAATGCATTTATTTGGGTCAAAGTTAAAATGCCATAAGGTTTTATCTTTACTATTTACACACATGACTGAATACAAGAATATAAATGAGCAGGGAGATGATGTAAGCTCTCAACAACATGGACACCCCTGTTGCTAAGGAGCAACAAAGCTGGGTCCCTATGGTGACATGCACTGCAAATTTTCACCTTTGACCTAGTACAGCATTCCTGATACAGAATATGGAATTTATTTGATTATTAGGGGAGTATGAATATGCAGGATAGTTGATTATATCTATGCCAGCCATGTCAGTTGCAACATGAACAACCAGGGGCAATTTGAACAACCTGGGGCAACATGAACATCCAGGGACAACATGAACAACCAGGGGCAACATGAACAACCAGGGGCAAAATGAAGTCAATTTGTTTGTGACGTCCTTGTATTGTGTCCTATAGTTGTCTGCTCTGTGTTTGTTGCCAGTGATGTCGAATGTGGTGCCCGTCACCCATTGGGCTGGCACGCCATTAAATGAATAATATAATCATATGTACTGCGTTAAACCTCAATTGAACAAACCAAAAACCTTTCTGTCCTCCTTCGAAGACATGTACATAGCATTTTCTATTCGTCTCCATGAGATTAGTCATGAACCAGATTCATGGAGGGTGTAAACCCCTGAAACCAAAAGTCACTAATTTAGTTCCTAAACTCACAAAAGAACCACACATTTTTTTTCCATTCACACAAATTCTGGTTCAAGGAGGATGTAGCATGTCATTCCACGGATTAAGATGTGATATTGTTATAGCCAATACCTTCTGTCTTGTAAAATGTCATTAACTTTGATGTGTTTGTAGGTGAGGACTGGATATTTAAAATTAAGATAGCTGGGCCTACAGACATTATTTGCTAGCATTATTCCAATTCTTTAGCCCTGTCAAAAAAATAATTTTCTCTTTTTGTTGTTTCAGTATTGGCAACAGTAGCTTTTGCTTTCCTTCTTCTCCCAATGTGCCAGTATCTCATTAGACCATGTTCAATGGGACAAAAGTAAGTCTGTTTTGAGTGTAAATCATCATTATTTTAATTGTTATATTTTTGTTATCAACATAAAAATATTGCTTATAAATGTAGAGAAAAGAATGTGTATATTCTCCTTAGATGTTTTTTATGGGATTTTTAGGACAGGTAAAATGTCTATGGCTTGCCAATTATCCCCTGTACATTTATGAACTGTATACATGTTTTTAAATGTTGGTGTTTAAATTGTAATCTGATATGTAATTGGCTGAACGGAATCTATCTAATTAAACCTACCTATATTGTCACTCAGGCAGATCTGTTTATATTCCACATGTATGTGTTTGGTTAGAGGCCATTCACCACTCCTAAATTTATGACTGTAAAACTGATTGCCCAGGTACCAGAAATTTGACCTATATATCCAGGACTTAAGGTTTCTGCTTACCTGTAATAGGCTAGGTTTCTTTTCAATACTTGTTTGGATTATTTTCCTTTGTGCACATGATGAAAATTCTTTAAGATCCAACCACTGATCTGCCTACTTTGTGTATTTTTTAGTATTTTGTACACAGAATTTATGCTGAAAAGACAAATGCATGGGAAAAATGATAAACATTTGAAATACCACACAGAAAGTAGATGATACTCAATTCCTTATCCATGAAAGCAAAAACATAACAGATAAAGAAACAGAAAATACTTAAAAAGAAATTTATCATAAATAATAAGACATTATGGTCAGTAAATACTTAAATTTTTTTTTTATAAAATGAAAAAATTAACCTTAAGAAAAGGATTGAACCCCAAACAAACAATTTTGGTGGAGTGTCATTGCAATGAACTTTATGAAGCATAATGCAGTAATCAATTACATTTTGATTTGTTTATATATATATTTATTTCACAATATCCTTTCAAATAAAATTATTTTGTAAAAACATATAAATTGAACATATTTATGATTAGGTTTAACAGGGAGTCTTTTTAATACTTCATTGTCTTCATAACATGTTAATTTAGCTTAAAGGCCCCCTAACCGTGGGGTGACCTAATTTTGGCTCCAAAACAAAAATCGGCGAGTTTCTGTATTTTCCAAGG
>JAVFBX010182703.1:0-14299 GCA_034783855.1 Mopalia kennerleyi
CACATGCCGGGGCCTTTCTCAGTTGAGATCGGGGCCTTTCGGGGCCTTTGCTCAGTTGAGAAAGGCCCCGGCATGTGGGCCGAAAGCTCGTATAAGTACATATTTACGTGGAGTAGCTCAGGAGTTTTGTGTTTTTATTTAATATTTCTAATTGAATGTATAATTTATAAACAAACAATCATTTATGCATAACAGGTTTGGATTTGTAAAGCCGTGTTTCAACATATTTGATTAGGAACGCTTCTCATCGTTTAATGAATAGCCATGTATTTTCAACATACTGGTTTTAGTCATTTTTAGTTTGGTCTCAAAGAGTTTCTTTTTTCCTTAGGGCTCCTCAACACCAGATGTTCCCTCGGTTTCAAAATGAAGGACAGGAAGGTACAACTTTGCATTCGTTGCTTTCCGTCAGAGCATTTAGTCACACAATTTTGTTTCACGCAATGCATACCTATGAGGGAATATGTCCATAACGTTCTGGTATCTGGTATCCTGAGAGTGTGGAATGCTTGTACATGTTTGATGTTTACATCTTATCCCACGTGAGTGGTGTGGAACTTGGCGTCATGTCTCATTGTTGTCAAAGAGCAAACAAAAAATCATAGCTATCTGCTATATACATGTATATACAATTATGTCGTGCGTATTTTGGGATAGAGCAACAAACAACATAGTTTGACCATCCAATCTGTAGATGTTTTGAATTTACATTCACTAAATGCTGTACATCTCGTCATTGAAAATGCCTGACATGTAATTACACAATAATAAACTGGAACAACAGGTACATACTCTTACGTGTTTAAAAAAACCGATAACAGTTCTTTCAGCAGATGGAAATAAAACAGATTGACAGAACATGTGCCCCATCAGTAGACAGAGATAGAATTTAACTTATACTATTTCTTCTTGTTCCTGGTATTCTCAGTCATAAAGATGGTTTAACGGTAAACAGTAGTGGTTTATGCTCTGGAAATCAGCATTCCAACTACAGCCTATATATTTTATCCTTACACAAAATATCTCAACAGAGCTACATTTTTACACAACTACAAATGGAATTTAACGTGTGATTTTATTCTTCTGGATTTTTTTCTGGTTGAGAATAGTTTCGATAGCCACAATTTACTAGGAGACAAGAGTTTAGTTTTTATTGTATAAACCTTGATATTTTTGTGTGCAGGAAAAGTTTACCAAGATTTGGCGATACACCCAGACTATGTTAACTCCGCAGAGAACCAGCAGTACGCAACACTTGATGTGAAAAGTCGTCAAGCTGCAGACTATGAACAATGTGATGTTCCGATAAATGAAGCCAATGATGTTAGTTTTGTTGTCAAGAACATCCCTCAATATGAAGAACTTTCTTTAGTTACGGAGGAAAAGAAACCTGAATATGAAAATTTTGAAAATAAAGACTATGAGAATAATGCATTCCGAAACGAAACACCGACAACCTATTATAATTTATGAATATCTGGTTTTTGAAAGTTACTGCTACTCTATGCGTTTGTTTGCGTCAACTAGAGGCTAAATTCAAGGACACTCTAATACAGTGCTTGTAAGCTCTATGACATTCAGGCGGTCGTACAACGTAACTGTGTTTATATTCTATACAAGTTCACCTTGTAGTTAACCCGCCTTTATCTGCACCATCCTTCATGAGATTTATGAGAACTATAATATTATTGCTGAGATTTGTTTATATTCTGCAGCTATACTAACCAAATGTTAAAACATATAAGGTCAATGTGTACTGCATTCATTTTGTTTGCCTCAATTTTAAAAACTTTTAGGAAGTCTCACGTAGCAATCCGGAAGAATGACAAAATTACATAATGTAACGAGATTTTAAAAAAACTGCCAAAACTTATATTACTGTTTTTTATACTCAGTGTAAGACGAAATGATTAGGCACCAGTTGATCAGAAAAAATTGTTTTTATTTTGTTTCAATAACTCAGGTCAAGGTACATACATTACTTTTAACTAGACGCAACAGCGGGCATATATGACTAACAAGACAAAACATTTAACAACAATTGACAGCGAATGAACCGGTGTATTTTCCAAACGTGAGTAAACTGTCAAAGCCTTAATAGTCACTGAAAGATGCACAAGGCCATTAAAAATGTGAATTAGGTAAAAATGAAGGCACAGATTTCATGACAGAAACATATGGTTACCTAAAGACAAACCGTTGTTTTACCATTGCATTACCACACAATCGACCCAACTGTTACATTGAATAATTCTACCTGTTGATCGAGTGAACGATATTGGATACATGAAGTCATTAAAGCATTACGTATTTCACCTTTTTAAAACATTGTCGGAACTAATCAGAGATTATACACAAATCCTCACTTCATAGCCTCTGACAAAGGAAGGCACGTTAGTCGAGGATTACCAGAATTTGGCTTACTTTAAAACATCCAGTTTAAACCATTCTGTTACATATACATTGTTTATGTTTTGAAACAAGGTTCAGACCTGACTTTACTTCGCGGACAGCTGTGTATTTCTTCACACTATTAGATAACAGCATAATTGTAAGAAACAAGCGATCTCCACTACATAACTGTTCATATTAGTTAAGAACACTTCTTATTTTATAATTATACACGCTGTAGATCTTTTACAAATAATTACTGGTTTTAGATTTTTTTCAAAATTATTATTGTATCTACTTTATAATAAAGATTGTATGATTTTTGCTTGTCTTTGTATTTTTATGGTTTATTTCATTAGTTTACTATTATTGGGAATTGTATCGTAATGTTGTGGAGGGCCTGAAAAGATACAGTCATTTCTATTTGAGTATGTGTCACGTTGTTGATAAAGAAGTTTACTTATATCATTTGAGCAATGAAATCACTATTGCTATTCGCTGATTGGATGTAACATTTTCCGAGAAGTTCCTTTGTGTGGAGTTGTCTTGCCAATTCAGTTGAATATCAACTTTTGTAGTCAGTTGGAGACGATAGTTCACAGGAGAAGGGAGTCCAGGAAACTTTGTTAAGGTATTTTATAGGCTAAAATTATCTTTCGGCGTTGCTTTCTAAATTATAATTATTTCGTCATCCTTAGACCACATTGGGTTAGATCACATGATTACTATCTAAACGGTGTACACTCATAGTTATTTAATTATATGTATATGTTTAGATTTATATCTTATCTTATCCGATCATCTCTCTCTCTCTCTCTAGTGTTTCGCAATACGTTACACGAATTGGATTAAGCGGGAGATCTTGTATTCGCAGTTGCAGTATATTATTATTAATATAAGCACGCTTCCACGTCATACGTTAACAGCTAGAATAGACATTGATTGGTTCATTTATAAACGACATACCAGTTGCAGTCTGACACACCCCAAATGACATTACCTTCTTGATTCCCTTCAGTGATCTTGTTCTGGGAGTCCTTGGCACAAACAGTACATTTTTTCAGCGGGTCAAAACAAAAGTATAACCGCTGATCAGTGATCGTATCACCTTATATGGAAAACTTACTGTGAAATTAAAGTCATATTGTTTCTTGTCGCAGCCAAGTTTTAGCATTGAATGTATTCATCAGAAACATTTTCTAACATTAACCGTCTAACCCTCCAGTAATATATTAAACCTAACAACTACATTTAATTCGAAAAAGTTTGGTTACTATTTCTAAATGTATTAGGAAATTCTCAACTGGATCAAATAGCTCATTTGTAGACTGGTATATTCCCACCCTGTACAATATAGTAAAAAGAGTACGCCATTCCGATTCAACGTAGAGTACGTACGTAACCTAAGTGTAGAATAGAAACTTTCAATTGAACTTAAATTGACATTATTCAGCAAGTTAAAGTTCCTTTAAGCTTAATCGACTTGTACAATACGATAATTTCTTGCGCCAACTGTTTTGACATATTTTTAAATGCCACTTAAAGCATCAAAACATCAAAGGTTAAGATATTACAATAGTTGAAATCCGACTGATTCAAGGTTTCGGGTGTTTTAAAGGCCCTTCGATCCCATCGAGCAGGCTTTTGGTGTACAATAAAACGTTACACCCATTGACGTTGATATCCAAGGTGAAAACTGGTCCCGACCTTATTACGTTTTATCCGCATGTATTTTTCCAATGATTAATTTCAGGCGTTGTGGATTTTGATTAATATGTTTATGAGGGATGAATCACCTGATTATGTCAGCAGTTTCAAAATCAGATTTTTCCATGGGCCTGAACTTCGAGTTGTTATGAGTGACCCGAGTACATCTGTCGAGAAGGAAATTCTTATTCATACAATTATTGACAATATCAGTTGAGGCATGTAGTTTCTGTTCTAATGAAATGATCATAAATTTAACACAACAAATGTTTGTGAATAGGGATAAGATAAGCAAATTTTTTAACAAAATAGGTTTTCATTAATACACATAAATTAGACAAAAAATTAATAAACGAATGATATTAACGACAAGGAGTAAATCAGACACAAGACGGTTTAGCCTTGATCAATCGACCTTGGGGACTTTGATGTCAAACACAATTAAGAGAGAATTACACATTTTTCGGTATTAAGTTTTGACATTCCAGGAAGAGAAGACCGGCAAAATGGGTGCTGGTGTAGCCGGAGTAAAATGTAATCAAAGGTATTTTTATTTCAGCAGTTACCTGGATTGAAGTGAAAACACAAGGAACAGAACCACTGCATGGAGAGTATGTTTGATTTCATCTCCTAAATAAAGTATTTGCTTCTTTCCAATCAATGTCATATTAAAATGTTAGAAAGCATTTGAAGGAAAATATGTTCATCTATTGGCAATGTAAGCTGTAACCTAATGGGACTCAAATGACTGTCATCTCTGACTTCGCTGATTTTTGTCGCTCCAAACTTATTATAACTAATAAAATAAACAACAATTTTAGAATAAGACAAACATCGAGCAAATGATAACGACAAAAATTGTGAATACTTACCAAATGGTAGTACAGGGCGATTCTGTTGCTTTTAAACATGTGTTTAATCATTGTGATCCGGAGGATTCGTGACATTACGTAGCAATCAGAAAATATAACCCAGCAACAATTAAAGGCCGTATATGTGAAATGATATGATAGGATAGAGCAGACAAAGGGTACACATTTGATCTCTGGATATCAAGACACCTGTCTCAAGTCACTAGTATGGGTATAATATTTGTGTGGCATACGCCATGAACAACATGCATTCAAAATGATTATGTTCAAGTAAATGGTTACACAAGCCGCGTGTATTTTCAGTACAACGAAATTGGTCGCCACACGATTTTAAATTGTGATTAGTCAATTGTACTAATGGCGTGTTGTCTTATCACACCAGAACCAGCGAAGATAAGCCGTCTTAAGGACGAAATGACTGTGGCTTGTTGTTTAATAATGGCTGCAGTTCTGTACAAATAATTAGAAAAAGCTGTATGGTTTCAAGCATTATGTTATGCTTTGCGGTAGCTTCGGTCTTCTGCAATATCACAATGACCGTCTGGGGGATTTTATGATTTTTGAACAAAAGATCGAGATGGCTTTTTTAAAGAGAGATAAAAAGCAATAACCAAAGCTCCATACTTCAATGCTGAACACCTGTGTGTCTAGATTAGTTCTGGTCTCCAATCGAAAAGCTTTGTTGGTCAACATACAAATGTACTACTTAAAATAAAATTTTGATTGCGTATAAAAATGTATTTCTTTCCTAAAGTAGACCAAAAGTTGCATGGATGCAGACGAGCAGCACAATACCAAGCAGGTGTGTGAGTATGGATGGAGACGATTGGAAATACGTAACAGAGTGGGTGTTATAGGAGAGACAACGGTCTAGACCTGAAATACGTAGGTCGCGATGCAAAGTAGTTAAAGACCTTAAGTCTCAGTTCATGGACAAAGATAGGAGACGTCAAACATGTTATGGATACACAGGTGGAGAAATGGATGGAAGCGGTTCGAAGGAAACCTCTGATTGGGATGGATTTAATTAAAAGAACTAGAATGTTAAAGTAGAAACAATACATTTACGTCGAGTTTTGTTCAACCCATCTGTCATTAATGCCTTAAGTTAGGCTTTACATTTGGGTCACTCTTTTAGACGTCTGGTCCCATGGCCATACACTGTTTCCTTTTTAGACAGGCCATTTCGTCATAACGTGCCAAATTGTGTGCACACTATTTAAGGGCTTGACATTCAAGATCTACTAACATTTATAATGTAACATCTGTGATTGATCGCTTTGGATTTTCGCAGATGATAATAATCCATGATCACCAAGTGAACAGGATTGTATATTTGTCTACACCTGCCTCAGGAAGAGTAATGTTCTGAAAAAGACTAGATGCAGCGGTCTTTATATCTAATAGTGTATAGAGATCCAGTCTTATACTACAAATAGCTGTGTAATTTCATGTTTTTTTTTTACTTACTGGCTATTATCGGTTTAATAAGAACTATCCAATAATATTTGATATACTGAACTATCTGACATATTGTACATGTCACACGATACTTGAAATCGTCCATTATCCTGATTAAAATGCGGAAATATGGTTAAATATCTGTTGCCAACCCTCCATTTTTCTTGCTTCCCACTAACGATAGACCTGAAATGTTTTCAGAAGGACCTGTTACTATAATTCTTTAGGCATGTATACCTCATAAAATGATACAAGATTTATTGTATTAATCCGGTAAGTCTATTTAATTGAAGATTTGAATGCTACTTCAACATCGGAAGTAGGGCTTTGTTCTATCGCCGATCATTCAAAGTAGTTTTCATTGAAACATAGAATAGTCCTCCGATAGGCTGCGTTCATCATCTCGGACTTATACGATCTCAGCCATCTTGGCATGCATTTTTTATTTGGATATCAACATAGTCTGTGCTGTGTAGAGAATTAAATTTTGGTTTCAGAACAAAATGTTCTTTGATTTGTGTAAATGAGGTCAACATAAGTGTGTGGATGTTGTGCATACGCCGGTAAACAGGCTTCCGGCTCACTACGTGCAGGATTAAGGTGCATCCTCATAAATGTGTCACGGCCGTACGTGGCGTGAATCTCCCGAGGTTTAACAGATCGCTATATGTCGCGCAAAGTTGACAATGTGAGGACTAGTCTCGCGAGGACTAGTCTCGCTTGAACCCGACCTGTCGCGCGCTAACATTGCCCCCCCCCCCCCCCCGAGCGACATGTATCATTATGACTATACAGTTAGAAAAAAAACGGTGAATTGCTCTGTTGTCGTTAAACTAGTTTTCTGATAATTTATTGACAAAAACATTTCAAACATTGAATCGAACTGACAACCTGTATATTAAATAACAAAAAATACATTTTTGGTGTATTTGTGGAAGTTAAAACAAAACACATGAGGTTATTTTAAATCATGCAGTTTCCACTGATATAACGACGACGGTAGTATGACGTCCGAGATGGTGTGTGCAGTACATTGGAATACTTCCGAGTGATTAAATGTCATTTAGCTTTAAACGCAGACTGTGTCTGTTCTATATACTATGAAGGTAAGACGGTGACAGTTTTACCAAACGACTTATAGTGTACAACTGGCATTTCGGAAAAATGCGTTCTATACGTGATATTAAATATGGGCTGAATGTCGGATTGAAGTTAACGCGGCCAGAGTTCACGCGAAACTATAGGTGAGGAATAATGTTGTCTTATGAAGCTGCTGGTATACTAGTCTCGCGTGAACCAGTCCCTACGATTTACTTCGACACGCTAGAGGGTATGCTTTCACCATACGTTATCTTTTGCAAAAACGAACTCGCCCGGTTATCGAACAGTTGCTTTCCTGATAGGTTAATTTGAAAAAAAGATATTTCAAAAAGTAAATCGAACCCAAAAAATATCGATTTATTTACAAATAAATTACTTTGGGGTTTTATTTGTTGAAATAAGAATTATTTAGTAGAAGCTGACGCGAGGGTCTGGTTCACGCGAGTCTACTGGTATACTAGCTATGCTACATGAAGATTCTTTATAATAATCTCAAGAAGTATCAGAACGATACCATCGTTCGGAACTCTTATCTTCAAATATATCAAAATTGCATGGCGTTACCTTGTCATAAACTATCTCGTTCTCTTCATTAGATACGTTTGGGTTAGACCGACCCGTAAAACGACCACTCGACGTCAATTTTCGTGTCAAAATCAATCAATTATCGGCAGCCCCCCACTCGCTTAAAAGGTCTTCCCGCGGCAATCATATTTAACGTTATTTGTTATTCAGAGGCAGGCCTTATATCTAAAGTTTTGATACAGTTGCACCTGGTATCTCTAAATAATATAAAGTTTATAAAATACGTATTCGCATCTAAGAAAACGTATGCTTCATGATGACATATTTTCTCTGACAACGTAAATCTTATACTTCTACTGGTGTACATCACCTTGTGAGTTGTGATGGTAACGTCATGCTTCCTATTTAAATCTGAATCGATATATTATGCGTCAATAAGAAAACATTAAAGTATCTTTCTGCGCTATGGTGACATAATGCATCACTATTTATGGTTACAATATGTTTGTTCATTAAAAATGTCTCATTCCATGTCCTCATCTAAAAGATGTCTCAAACTTAAAAGTCCAACATATACCAGTTCAGGTAATTTTTAACTGTTCTTTATATTAACCTTAGCTAAAACAGAAATATACTTACTGTGCTAATAGGAATGTACTTGACAACATGGACAAAAATATTCAATACAGGTTATTATACTGATTCGACCTGAATTATTTCACTTACATATAGAATCTGTATTTCATCTTTAAAAGATTTACCCTAATGTGGAAGTGTGAAAAAAAGTTGATCTTAGTATAAGCGTTGCCCTTGCTCGTTTGTCACGCCGCTCCACATTTTGCTGTATGAAACGACACGCATAGGACATGTCTGTGTTCCAGAAGGAAGTTAGCTGGTTATTTTGTCAGTTTGTCAACACGTGTATTCTGTCAGTTAGGTGTAATTATTGAGAGTTGTTGAGATGATGCAATGTGAGTTATTCGATAAAACGTCTCTGATTGTTTTGCATTTTTTTTTTCGTTTTACCGACAGCTTTGCCAAAGTTCGCAGATCAGGAGAAACAGACATATTCAGCTCTACACGAGAATGTTAAAATCCGCGTGGGTTTCGTTTCTTACCCAGCAGCCACCAACATAACCTGGTATAAAGCGAATGGCACTTCAGCAACACTTATAAGCAGAGACGAAAAGAGTGAAAATAGATACTTCAATAAAACGATAAATCTGAAGCACAATTTCACATTCTACGAAACAACAGTTCAAGTCTCTGGGCAGGTGGTAGAGTTGGAAATCTCTAATGTGACTCTCATGGACTTCCAGACTTACTTAATTGTTGTGGAAAACAGTATCGGTTCCTCGAACTTCACAGTTTCGCTGGAAGTGGCAGGTAAAGGCGTTTCCTTTTTCTTTAATACAGTGACTCTGGACAATATTTTAATCTTCTCCGATATAACCGTTATACTTTATATTCATTTGAAAGTAATTAAACGTTACCTATTTAAAGTAATTAAGGTGAATTTGTCCCTTGTGGTTATACTGTTATCACTAATGACTGTACGAGTTTAAGTATGGGCTTGACGAGTGCAAGTCGTGTATTTATTCTTGAAAGTAACAATACGTGCATGCCCTATGTAGATGTTCAATAGTGTTATATATAAAACTTGTTCTTTGGATAAATATGTTACCTCTATGAATATAATTATTATACATATTTGGACCTTAAGTTAGTTCATTTTCCTGTTTTAACTGCCACAGCTGAACGTATTTTACAATCAAAAACGGATACGCTCAAAAATACAGATTAATCATACACTAATTTGTGTTGAATTTTGTGGGTTTTTTTTTTAAAGATCGACCGTTCTCACCTAACCTAAACACGCTAGATTGCGGGATATCAAAAGCTGACATTTCGTGGACATCACAATTTAATGGTGGATATAAACAAAAGTTCTTCGTTGAGGTTCAGAAAAGTGATCAGGATTGGACGTTGCACGCAGTGAATTTTTCGGACACTGGAGATAAGAAAACAATCTTGACTGAGATCCTAAACCTTGAAGCAGATCAGGAGTACAGTTTTCGTGTTTATGCTGAAAACCAGCTTGGGAAGAGTTTATATAGTGTTGAGAAAAGTTGCACTGTCCAAAAAGGCAAGTGTATTTACTCAATTGGTGGACCCACTTTATAGCAATATTATGATAACAATAGTATAATTCTCACTTACGGTATAATAGTCCTTTATACTATCGTGGACGTATAGATCAACTGTAATGTCTTGCACATTAAAGTTTTAAAACAAACATTTTGTCCACAGAAACCCCCACAGAAAAACCAGAGTCAGATTCACTTGTAGGGCCTATCGCGGGTGGCGCGATCGGAGGTGTCGTCCTTGTGGTAATTGTCGTTGGTGTACTTGTTGTTTTTCGACGCAGAATCACTTTTCTGTCTGGTAAGTACTTTCTTAAATTTAGAAAGGGAACCCTGTTGGTCAGCTCAAGAACATTTAACGTTTAAATAGTGGTTTCGTGATTTTTCTGTAAAAATTATCAGGCTTCTAGAAGTAATGTTAATCATGATATGGCAACTCTATTACAGCCGATATAAAAGACATAAAGACATGCGTAGTATGCATGAGTATAATACCATAAATGTAAGTGGCAGTTTGTATGCCCCTCGCAGTATGTCGTATTATGAACTAAAAAGAAAAATCAGATTGAAGGGTAGTTGTAATGTTATTTGAGAATATTTGCTGTCTTGTTATTTATGCCACTCGAATAGCCCAATTTCATTAAAGTTAGCCTTGAATTAGGAAAGACTTCATGTGATTTTAATCTGCGGAAGTAACATTTCCATACTGCACGCTCGTCTTCAAGTGGTTGCATTTATATATCTTAACAATGGCATCTTGCTATGGTTTATAACTTCTCAATGAAAAGACTGAGTAATACACTACACCTTCGCGCATACGGTTATATGCTTCATGCCATAAACATTTCCCCATGTCGATGTATAAATGCTATTTGGATGAATACAAATTAATGAGACTCAACATTATTTTCAGGCAAAGGCTCATCAGAAAAAGAGTAAGTATCATACTGTTTAGAAATGCTGTTCAGTCGTGTCTTGTAATACGAGAATGTGATAACATTTCTTCCCATATAATACTCTACCAAAAACGTGTGGTAATACAATTCATTTCATATACGTATGTGAAATGAGCGCGTGACGTAAATCAGCCAATTAAAATTTGTGCTGGAACTAACTTTTCATGCCGAGCTGCTCCAGCGTGATACCATGCTGATGACCCCTCGGTTGAATAATTATCTCTTTCCGGGTTTTCATTTGCTACTCTTCAAAAATGTTATTTCATTTGTCTTTTTGATGTTAACTGCTAAGGGTTCTGCTGATTATAATTATCTTTAAACAAGTATATAAAAGTAAAATAATTTGAAAATGTACACGCCACGGCGTAGCTGAAATACCTATTAAAACGTTAAATAGGAGCACATTTATGACGGGACTATTCACCTTTTTGCGCAATACTCATGTTAACTGACCAACGTTTTTATATAACTACGCAGTAAATTGTCAGACAAATGCCTTGTGTTTGTTTAAGTTTCTCAAAAGAAAATCCTACGTAAAATATATTATATGATTCTGGCATGAAAATTCCCACTCAAGAGATGGACAAATCGTCCGTATCGAGCCGAATGCGAGGTTGGGATGATTGTTTCCCCGCAATAGTGTGAATTTTCATCGCAGAATCCTCTTAGTACCGTTTTTACCACATTCTGTTCCTCTGAGCCATTTTTGACAATCTCGGTAAATTCGAACCAATGGCAGATTCTCCAACAGTAAAATCACGCCTTTTCAGCTCGGCAGGGATGATTTTTCCTTCTTTCGAATGGGAATTCTTATCCCAGAATGAAGTTGTGTTGGATCTTCTTGATACCGAAAGTAACTATTATAATGTCTCGAGATGCTGTTGAGTCGTGTCCTTTAATACTATACTGTGATAACGTTTCTACCGAGAGCTTCAATCGCAGTTTCAATTCAACTAGGTTCTACGTTACGAAACATAATGCAGAGAACGTACTGGTCAATTCAACATCGAAAGGGACTTTCGGATCCCGCCTTCATAGTCTTTTGACCCGCGACCGTGGCTTAGTGGTTAGCGAGTGAGCTTCCTAAAGCCTACTTCGATGTATCGTTCACAGGATCGAGTCAGTCTGTCGACCCTCAGGTATATGAGTGAGTCACTCGATGTGGCTCCGGCAATCGCGGGAGTGGTTTTTACGAGGTTTATTCCCGGTTTCCACCGTAATTAGGCAAGGAACATTGTCAAGTGGATAATCCGTCGTCATACAAGTGAAATAACCTTGAGTATACGACGTTAAACCCCAATCAAACAAACACACAAACAAATCATAGTCTTTTTATAGTTTTAACTGGGTGTGCATATACCAATTAGCTTCATTTAAAGGGAAAGGGAAACAAGAACACTTTTATCTATTGCTAGCAAAGGTCGTTAATCGTTCAATATTTGCTGTGCATATACATGTATGACTATCTTTTTAGTAGTTAAACATGATATTTTAGAGGTAACTGATGAATTTGGTTGTGTGATCTATATATACCGATTTGTTAAGCAGTCGTTCTAATGCTATCAAGTTTTCATCACCCCAGTTATGAGAAATTTTAAATGCTTGTGGAAAGAAATATTTACAGTATAATGAAAATACGCTATCTTTTAAACACGGATAGTAAACCACTGACGTCATTGGAGGAAAATCGTCACTTACGGGAAAAGGCGCCGGCAGAATATGAAGACGTCGAGGGGATCCCACCACACGCTGGTGCTGCTAATGCCGGTAAGATGATTAGTTTCTTTTTCTTTGGTCCGCGGTTCATCGCATAGCGTGTCAGCCTACTGATCCTCTGCCAATGTACCACTGATAGACTTCGAATCCCACAATCGTCCTCGGATATAGGCGGGAGTAGAAAGATGTTCCTTTTTGTGCAAAATTGTCAGAAAATATGTGAAATACTTTTGAGTACGGCGTTAATCCAACAGACAGACAAGAGACTCTTTCTTATTTAACAATAACTCCAGACACAATTTGGTTTTGAATGTGTCAATCAGAGTTGGAATATACCGCCGTCATATAAATGAAATACCCTTAAGCACGGCGTAAAACACAAGTCCATCCATCACAATTTAACAGTTGGTTTACGTTGCATATCTTCCATATATAGATCTGTCCGCCGTGAACTGAAGCTGTCCCTTGGTATAACGCACATTCACAGATGTCAATACAACTGCCCAGATTAACAGGCTTTAATTAAACAAATCAATTGAATTCTGACAACAAAATATCTTGTTTTGGTGTTAAAACATAGATACTTTTGTCGTAATTTTCTAATTTGACTGAGTTATCTATTTCGACCGATTTATAAGTTGCTGTTCTGAGGCCATCAAGTTTGTATCGCCCAGTTACCTTTAAACAGGGCGTAAAACACAAACCGATCAGTCAATATTTAACAGTTGATTTACGTTGCATATCTTGCTTGTATATCTGTCCGTCGAACTCTTCGATCAGTTGAACTCTGGCAACAGATAAAGAAATAAAGACGTATTAATGATACAACAGAACATTCTTGAACCTCTCGCAAATTAGAGAATATTGTTTCCTTACATTAATTGAAAAACCATATGGTGATAGCTGTTTCTCGCACAGCTTAACAATGAGATGTGGGTATTGTTTTAATAGTTATATGGTTGTAGTAGCGTCTTTCTGACCAGCCAATACAATTTATTTTATTAATTAGTTTCCTAAATTTCCAGACGAAGATAAACTGTCATGATTCTAAGATCTTATACATAACTGACTATGGTCGCATTTTATAGCAAGGCGTTCCAAAGGACATAAATAATATAATGAAATGGATAAGCCAAATTTAGAATAAAAAATGAAAGAACGATAAAATGCCTTTATTACTATAGGAACATGCAGGAAAAAGTGCACGAAAACTGTTCGTGTGTTATTACTATTGCTTACATGAACTTGAATAACTGTTACAGGTGGATTATATTACACTAGTTAGATATAAACGCACAACTTCATAAACGGCTTGTCGTTTTAGAATATTTTGCTGTTGTCTAGATCTATGTCGTCAACAATGGCAATAAGGGGGATAACTCTACAGATTTGCAATCACTCCTATTGCATATTGTGAAAAACGTTG
>JAVFBX010182714.1:0-14298 GCA_034783855.1 Mopalia kennerleyi
TGTTGGTATTAATGATTCTTAGAGCTGCCTGACTGAATGCACACACCCAACAGTCATGCAACACATCTGTTGGCATTTTGTTAATTGACTTGAAGTATAAAGTAGCTGGCATAAGGTGGGCTGTCCATTTAGACCAGATAATCCCACCTCCTTATACGCATATCTTTATACTCCTGTAACTGTATTGCACTATATATTTTTAAGAAATCATTCTGAAGTATTGATTTTGTTTTTGCATTTTCAAGACTACAAAGTGGATTTTCAGAAAGGTGAAAATAACAAAAATGTCAATTTTGTACAACTTCAAATTGAGCATTATAAATCATCCATCAATCAAACATACGCGACACATTGTTATAGAGCTGAACTTTCTTCTGTTGTTAGGATGTTGAGGTATCAGGAGATAAAGATGACAGTCGGTCTCTACACGTTACAATCCACAAACCAGCTAAGTCAGCCCATGCTCGGCCAATCCCTCTTCTGGCTGCCAAGTTTATATTTGATGACCATATTCGGTGTATGGCAGCTAAACAACGTTTGGTGAAAGGACGGTTAAAAGCTCGGCAGCAGAAGATGCAGATGATAGAGAGATTACTGGAGATACCATTGGACCAAACGTCTAGTGTGGGTTTATATAACTACGGGGCTCGAGCAGCAGCTGGTGCTATCCCAGGTGTGTAACAAACCACCTACCTTATCAATTATTTTCTTTCGGATTCTATATGCACTTTGGGTATACATTAAATCTGTTTATCATGTCATGTAACGTATGATGGCCAGTTTTATTTATGCAATAAAACGGTTTCCTTTTCTTATTTTACAACTTAAAGATAAATATTGTTCCTGGATTGTTTCAAAGATTAAAGCAACACGAGTCACCAATAGCAGATTATTGATTCACTTTTTACATGGTTCTGCAGTGTATTAAATCTAATAGCGCTTAGAGTACATGTATTTAATCGATACAGTTTAAGATCACATGTTGTAACCGTTTTACTTTTAGGTCAGGTACATAGAGTGAAACGACCTCAAGTAACACACCCCCAGGAGAAGCCTGACAAACGTGGCGCATTACAGATACCTGCAACGAAACATAGAGCTAGCTCACAGGCACAAGGCTCAAAGTCTGGCATCACCTCAAACATTCCTAAACCACATTACCAGCCGCGACCTGAAGACTTGGAGGATGTTGAGCAGGCAGTAGATGCGACTTCACCATCAGCCTTCGCATTCCAGACTCTCAATCCTCAGAGTAATCCAAACTCACCTCAGCGGAAACAGAGCCGCACTTCTATCTCTTCAGAAAGTACCAACACTAATCAGGACATTCCTCTAGAAGATTTGGGTAAGAGAAGTTCTCGGCGTCACCTGAGTGGTTTGGAGAAGGTGGGACACACAATATTATCTTCCAGTATTCAGGCTATACGAGTCCGGAGTCAGTCACACAGCCCAAGACGAGCTCGCAATAATTCTGGTCCAACTGGCATCCCAGTTCTAGAGCGCCCTGTAAGTGGAAAAGAAAGGTCAAGGTCACTTACAAGCGACCCTGGTCATGAGCGAGGAGCATCCGCAATAAAATCTGCTCCAACGGGACCTTCAAAATTAACACTGATGTCACAGCTATCCTCTAGTCCTGGTCATTCACCTCGCTCATCAGATAGCGGATCAGCTAGTCCTATCACAACTGGTCACTCTCCAAAAACCTTACGCCCAGCCAAAGCACCCCCAACATCTCTCTTGCCAGCTGCGAGTGAGAAACAAGCTGTCTCTTCCTCAGGTGTGGACTCCCCAAAACTTATTCCTCCACTAGATGCAGGGAGGGTGCGCAGCCTCAGTGAAGAGTCAAGCGCTGGAAGTGCTACAGACATTGAAGCAACACATGTTAAACTGGAAGGGGATGCTATATCCAGTCTTACCTTAGACTTTACTTCTTTAAAAAATGACACCAGCCAGCCTGAAAGTACAGCTATATCTAAACCAGATCAAACCACTAGTCAACTTACAAAACTGGCTCAAATGGTTCAAGAACATTATAACTTCATGGAGGACAGTTCAGGTCAAGCAGCCGCCAGAGAGAAAGACAAGGCACATAAAGTTATGGATATATAACAGTCATGTACAAGTTATTATTGTATCTTTAGCATTGTAATTGTTTACTGATGACAAATGCCCAATTTTAACATAGATATTCTAGTTGGAGACTCAGGACACAGGATTCATAGAGCAAGTAATTTGATAAAGTCAGTATGCTCAGTGGCCTCTTGCATGGTTTGAAACAAGATAAAATATTTTGATCTGTTTGATAGATAATCACTAATCCTTATATCCTGCCCTGGTTCGGAAGGTGGCATTTAATGATGACTATCCGGAGGTTAAGTGATGACCATACGATTGATCATACAAAATGGTCTGAACTGGTTTTTACTTGAGCTAAGACACTTGTATCACCAGATAACGGTAGTAGTGTTAAAAACACTTCCAACTTTATAAGCAACACAAAATGAATTGGTTATATAAAATATATTGTATCAAGATTGTATGATAAAATTTAGCAACAAACACCAGCTATGTTTTGTATGGTGTATGAATCTTGTCTGACTGCAAGCTTCTAGATAGGGTCCAACCTTACAATGCCATGTTTACTGTATTTGGATTTTAAGATGGGGAGTACGACGTTAAACCCCAATCAAACAAACAAACAAACAAACAATATAAGATGGCTCAGGAAATAGTTTCTACAAATAGCCATTTTGTCACCTATAAGATAAGGTTTGTTAAAAGCTCAACCTCCACAGCTAAATTGAATGATAACAAAAGTCTGAGAGTAAAACAGTAATTTCCATCCCTGATGCTAAATATTTTTAAACGGTCTACCTACTTCAAACTCAGTTTGTAGACAACTTTATACATGAACTACCAAAAGTAATTTCTTTTAATTTTGTTCAACTTAAGCACTTTATATGCTTTATACTCCTATTATTATATCCATATGGTTACTTCACACATATTCTATGTGTCCCGTTTTATATTGAACTGGAGTGAACTTAAATTTTAAATGCATCTTTCTGAAGACCTACAGCTTGACATTCACAGTTTTGTTAAATGTCCATTCAGACTAAAACTTGATATAAAATCTTGATCTAAGCCTGATTGTTTGTTTGTGAAAAAGAAAGGGTATATGAGTGTATTAATGAGACCAGCATTAAAAGCTTATACTTGTGGTGTCCAAAACTGAAACTAACGGGTCTCCTGTTTAAAACTGTATTCAAACATTTTCCTCTCACACATGTTGGCATTATCAACTTAATAAAGGTTTTTTATTGGCTGGGGGTAGTATGTTACAGACATACTCAGATAGGCTTCCCTTAAGGTGCATTCTCACGGTCTGATTGTATCAATGTATCTGTGTACATTTTGTTTGAACAAAGAAATAGCCGTATAGGGGTGGCTTTGTCTTGACCATGTTCAGCTATACAAGCCCCTTTAAAAGTGAAATAAATGTTGTTGACCCTCTGTTAAGTTAACCAATTTTTTATTTCTTTAAGCAAGTGCAATTTTCTTGTCCTCTTCATTAATAAGTTTATGCATCCACCCATTACCACCAACCCAGATAAATAACTTTCATGTTTTTATCTTTCTTTTATCCTTATTTTACCTTGTCAGGTGAGAAAGTTTTTATTATGCTGAATTAAGATAATCATGATAAAGCAGCCGGAATAAAGATGGTTTATTTCAATGTTATTTATATATTGGCAAATGGTGTTGGTTAGAGGGAACTTCAAGGTGCTCGCGGAGCTCAGCGCTGATGATACGATCTATTGTGCTGATGTTGTTTTGTGTATCGTGCTTGCTCTGTCTTATCATTTTGTGTAGCCAGTGGAATGAAGATGGCCTCCTTCATTGCATTGGGCTGCCATGTGGCCATGCAAACTAACCTGAAGGACAAGCACAATGAAACAAACCTAATGCCTGCAAGTACAGAGAAATAAGCTTTACAACAGGGGGTCTTAAATGTTATTTCTATGGATTGTCCCAAAATGAGAGTGTCCCAACCTCAAGATGCTATAAGGTAACTCATTTCTAGAGTCCCATAACCACACATTTATCTGTGATTGTTATATTGTTTTCATTCTTGTGATTCCTGTTAATACATGTGAATACAGTCAATCAACATGTATCTTATTTTATAGAATTGTATATTATTGAGCCACTACATGTTTATACATATGATTTGTATAGGTAATTTATTGTTGCTGCACACGTTGTTATCCGCTGTTATTTATTGATGTTAATATCCTCGTGACAAATTGGTCTCAGAAATATTGACGTGTCTGGTATTCAACCTACTGTAAATAAAAAGGTAGTAAACAAGAGGAAGGTTTCAGTTTCACTTAGGATGTTCATTTCTGATAACACAGTAGGTCAGACTGACCTGGTGGATTTCCCCATGCTTCACAGAATCGGGTGGTAACCATGGCAATGTTTTCTCCCAGTAATATTTTATTTCTGACTTTCAATGGCATTTAGAAGCTGTAGCAGTAACATAACACAATTTTATAGGTTTCAAATTCTGTGTTTATTATGGAGCTACGATTCAGTGCAGATAATATCACCTTTTTCAAGCTAAAAGGAGATCATATCTGTACTGAATCGTTGCTCCAATAATATACACAGAAATTGAAATCCATTATTTCTGGTTGATTGAACCTGAGATGTATATTGTAATCTTAGATTGAACACCAGGATTGCTTCTCAAACTGTTGCTAACGGACATTATCAGCACCTCCGATTTCTCACTAATAAACCCATGAAACCAATTAATTATGCAACATATCTTGACCGGACCATAACTCATGTACTATGTAGCATGCCACTTTAAGACTTACACATTACATTCTTATCTTTATGCAGAAGGGCAATGTAAAATTTTCCTGCAAATTTCGACTTAAATTGTGCAAATAAGCTGTCTGCCGTTCAACATATACATTGTCCGGACCATACCTCAGTTACTATGTAGCATACCACTTTAACACTTACACATTATATGCTTTTATATATGCAGATGTGCAACATGGAACTTTTTCCACCAATTTAAGCAAATTTCTACCTAAATTATGCAAATTAGCTGTCTGTCGATCAACATATCTTGTCCGTACCATAGTTCAGTTACTATTCAAAATATGGCTTTGAAACTTTCATAAAACATTATTCACAATGGACATGTGCAACGTAAAACTTTTCTCACAAATGTATGCACATTGCCATTCAAGCACTATAAGATTGCTTCTTTTCCAGTTCGATTCCATTTTACGCAGATTTCTTCCGATTAATCGATTAATGTTTTATAATACGTAATTCACATTAGTCATCGTGTAATTAAGACATTTTCATCATTAAACAAATGACAAAGAATTTAATGTAAATGCAATATCATTTTGGAAAACATTGATGTGCTCCTCAAAAGTGAAAAAAAAAACAAATCGGTGAGCTGAGATGATGATGAAAAAAACATTTCTTTTGACATGAAAATCGACGTCGAGTGATCATTTTATGTGTCGGTCTAACCCCAAAAGGTTCAAGAAAGAAAACGAGAGTGTTTAATTCAGAGTAATGACATGTATTTTTATATATTGGATAATAAAGTGCCGAACCATGGCAGGGTTCTGCTATTTCCAGCGGTTAGGAAGCTTAACTTGATTAAGCCTAGCTGTATGAGTACTTCCCAGCACTTCTCCTAAACAACAGCCCCAGCATGCAGCACTGCTACATGCAGTAATAGCTTGTTATTATTATAAAGCTAGGAGTTGATTTAATACGCAGATGAATTCAACAAATTTTCATCATATATCATACTTATTAAATACAAACTACGGCGTTAAACCCCGGCCAAACAAATAATCGAAAACACAAAACTGCAAGAGACTAATATGCAGTTGTCCATTGCAACGAGATGCATTATTTGTACATTTCATAATGATAACATTAAAATCCCCTTCAGAACTTTCTTTATTGCCATCAGCAATTATGATGTCCGGCTAATGTTAACTTCCTTATTTGGAGAGAACCACTAGAAGCAGTCGTCTAGATAACACCTGCACCAAGTCCTATCCAATAGCTTTCTTGGCTGAACTTGACCGTTATATTTCTCAGAAGAAGAAGACAATAAAAAGAATTTAATATATTCACTAATATATCTGCACTATAGCCCGAAAAGGTCGTTACCAGCCTTATCAAGAATATGTTGATACCAAGAATATGTTGAATTGATAAGAATAAGCAAGTGTGACAGCTGTCAGTGATTTAAGATATTTAAAGCTTTGTCAGTTCGGTTTTCTTGTTACCACAGATCCATATACTAAAGGCCCGGGACCTTGGTTCAGCGATAAGCGTGTTCACAGCTGATGGCCCTTCATAGAGCCGAGGCTGCCGACCTCCGGTAATCACTGGGCTGGAAATTATAAGTTTTAGTGTAGTAGGATTTAAAAAGCTTCAACTTTAACGCTTGTCCCCAAAAGTTGTTACATTTTTAGATCCCATCTTCCCAGGGATAGAAATACAATTTATTTCCATTCATTTAAATATTGTTTGTCCAAGCTCAATGTGTTCCTAGTAAAACTTTATTGGTTAAGCCATTGGCGTCACAAAGACCAAATGCGGACAGAAGATTTCTCAGAAACAGACAAATTCAAAGTAATGATCATTCCCATGCGTAGCTGTTCCTCTGTAAATATTTTAAAAACGAAGTTCTGAGCAAGTAACATAAAATGACATTTTAATATTTGTCTTAAATGCCGCGCTTAACAAAATTTCAGTGGATCGCATTGGAATTCACCCCAAGAACCGTAAAAAATATGGCCGCTATTGCATGACTTTACAATATTCATTTCTGTGTATGATGTAAACATTATATACCGCTGCAACAAATTCTCGGATTAACTTGAAACTTGAAATATACTCTCCTCTTATTAAGACAACAGACGGGATTGAATTGCATCAAATTTCGTAAAACAAAATGGCCCCCAATGCATTATTTTATGTGTTCTGAACATGATAATTTTTAGATCAAATTCACAGATTAACTTGAAACCTTGAAGTTAACTTTCTACTACTAAAACATAGGATAGGAATGCGCAAAGAAATATGGTCCCCATTGCATACTTTTTCAATATTCACGCCTACATGATAATTTTGAGAACAAATTCACTTAATAATTAGGAACTAATACGGTATAATTTTTAGAACAAATTCACTGAATAACTTGGAAATTGTACGGTATATCTCCTCTTCCCCCTTCCCTTCCCACCCCCTCTCCCATTCAGAAAAAAAGGGATTTCACTTCTCCAAATTCCGTACAACAAAATGGCAGCCATTGCATAATTTTAATAAATTTCAAACTTGGAAAATAGTTTCCTCCAGTCAAGAAACCTATGGGATTGCACTCGATTTCACAACAAATGTGGCCGACATTGCATATCTAATCAAAATGGTGACAAAACACCATAACTTTCACTCTTTGGAAAACAAAATAGTTAAATTTATGCTCATAATCAGTCAAATCACCTTTTCCTACTTTTGTTTAATAAACAAAAGTAGGAAAAGGTGATTTGACTGATTATGAACATAATTTTTCAAAACAAGCCTCTAGCGGTGGACCAGCTAGCTACTCCGCTTGTTGGAATGTTTATACTTATTTCTAAAGCGAAATGAATAACATGAAAATCCACTTATAAGTTTCCGAAAACTTATTCCGTTTCGCAGAACGACCGAAATCGACCAAATTAACGTTTCTGTGAAATCCAAGTTTATCAACCGACACAGAAAATAAGTACGTAAACAAAGTCCGCGTGCCATCTGATAGGCCAATCACCACTACATGAACAACATACCGGATATTTTATGGAAAATTACTCAATACTCAAATGTCGTGGGTAATAGCTGTCAAACAAACTAATTAAATAAATCCGGCACTGGGTGATTTTTTTCTTCCCTGGTCAGAGTGGAAATGAAACCTGGTCAGTTAATCGTTAAAAGGAACTGGACAACAATATTGGTATATACATATAATCTACAGTCTAATAAGCTTAAAGGGAACGACAAATGTTTTTCGACCTAAACTTATTATTTTTATTGCATATTTTCAAAGACAACCCTCTGTATTGCACTTTCAATCGAATTAGCATAGCCGTTAATTAGTTAATTTAAAAAGCGGAACTGACGTCATTGTTCCAAAACACGGTAGTTATATCATCTAATCGTGGCTGTTCCCTATTCCCTATTGCCTGCTCTGGTGGATGTGTTCATATAAAGCCGAAAGTGAGTGTTCCGTCCCCAAGCGAAACAACAACAACAACAAACAACCGTTTGTACATATCGACATAAAACCCGTTTTTTTTTTTTCAAAACCGCATATCCACTGAAAACATGCTATTTAGCGTATGTGTTACTCAAAGAGCTGTTTTGATATGTATATAACGGATTTACATTGCGCTTGGATGACCAAGCTTGTGTATACGCCGTGTTGTTTCCCATAACAATTCTTGTTATCAGTATATTTCAGGAACTACTACTGCGATAACTTTCATATTTTATTCATAGCTTCCCCTCATGGTCTAGTATTGCAGGTATCATTTTGGTTCATGTCTGTCTGTTCATGAATCTGTCCCCTCTTTCACCCTTCCCTTCAAAATATCTTAACAGTGTGGCCGTCAAGATCCATTCATGGATCTCTTGTTTTAATATAAATAAGGGAATGATGCAAGGCTTTCAAGTCTGGTTAATATATTAAAGGGGAAGACAACAAAAAAATAGAGTCAGACAGAATAGATAGCCTGTAATCCGCAATTGTGAAAAATTATATTCTGAGTGTATGGGTAGTTTTCATAATCCTGTCTGAGTTAATTTGGTAACTGGCTTGGTAACTAATGTATGGTGGACCTCTCATGGCAACCAAAATTTTTTAAGTTTCTATGCCGTCCCTTAAGGGTACGGGTTGGATTTTGAAAACCCTCTACAAGCATGTCTTTTGAAATCCATTGAACTATCCACACATTGTATAGTTAATCTTCTTCACAAATTTTGTTTTATACCTGACAGGTCAATATCAGCAGTCACCAGTGGTTGTTTAACGTGCAGATACAGACGGACTCTCTGCCAGCCGTCTGTTTACGACATGATGTGGACGGAGTTGTCTGGCAGCCTATTTCTCCAACTGAAACGGACCCGGGAATTATCTTCAAACACCACGCTACTTTTAATGCTTTTGGCTATGTCCAGGCTTCCAAACAACAAAAACGATTTTGCACATCCCCACACGACATGTCTTATGTCGCTATAGCAGATGGAGTACGTCACATTTACATATATCGTCAACCAGCTCCCATACTCTCGCCAATACGAAATAGAAAAACTGGACGGAATGTGAACTCTATTGCAAAACAACAATTGGTTGCCTTGGAAACCGTGGAGGACATTCTGGGAGTCCATTCGACCAATGAAAGACTTTATGTTTTAGCGGGAAAGACTTTCCACGTTGTAAAGATCAACTGAACAAAACCCCTTCATTTTGTATAAATCCATATAATATAGTTTCACATTCGTGTACATTCGTAAATAAAAATACCGATATTATTCAATGATCAAGTTGTGAGATTTGCTATACTTATTCAACAGATATTCAGCTAAACTACATTCAGCAGTTTTGTCTTGAGGCTAGTATGTTGATTCACAGAAAGTGTACATGAATATGGTATAACTACATAGCATTATAATGTAATGTCTATATACCGTAAGAAGAAATAGTGACCTACCTAGGTACTTTTGGTTAACACATCAATAAACAAACAATTTCCTGAGATAGTTTATTTCTTTCATTTGTTTCCTTGGTGTTAAATGCTAAACTTGTATTTTCACAATGTGATCAATTTCATGAAGCCGCTTTTGAAAATTTAAATATCAACTTTCAACGTTAAGTCGTTAACATTGAATATTTCCATGGAAACAAATTTAATTATTCTTTCCACTAACCACTCTTATTAAATGATGTTGACTACATAACAGACCTATAATTGAAAACCTAAAACTGATAAGAATGTGATTTTGATTGAACCTTCATTCACATCAAATCAAAAATTTGATGGCCCAAATAATGTTATGCAAAAATCAACACCATTGATTGGCTGTTCAATATGATACAGTCTTACTGATTGGCTGTTCAATTTGATAACGCTCATTTGATGATAATTACTTTTAAATACAACTGCTGCTTCCTGAAGCTTGGATATAGTAAGTTGTGCAACATATTCCCTGCATTGTTGTCCAAATTTGTTATACCATATACATGTACCATCAAATCACAGAGTTTAATCATAGCCTAGATTGCAGCCCTCCACCAACTACAAAGTTTTCTCCTGTAATATACGAGGCGTCCTCAGAAACAAGGAAGGATACCAAACCAGCACATTCACTAGGCTTCCCAAATCTAGGAAAGTAACAACAAAATAAAATGTTACATAATGAGAAATTTAACATGTTGCTAAAAACACAATTTGTTCATTTTGCATATAAGACTTTTCACAAAAATATTATCTTTCTTAACACTTTAGAACAATTAGAGAAAAATCTAAAATAACACTGTGACAAACACCACTTAATTGACTTCAAAAAACAAACCCATGATTTATCACAAAGTTGGCTAAGGCAGTAAGGGACAAATATAACTTTAGTTACAGAATATGTATTGTTCCCAAATATTTCATCTGATCAAAAATTCCAAATGTGAATTAAAATACCTTTTAAGTGGGATAGTCTGAAGAGCTACCTCTGCCACAGCATCAGAATTGTGTAACTGCAAATGAAATGATAAAAATCACTATTTGAAAACAGGATTATAGCATTTTTCAATACAAACTGTTTATGAAACCCATGAAATGCAAATATGCTTCAAACTGATTGTTTCATGATGAACTCCCTAAATTTGACGGAGTCTTATCATGTCCCTAGATAATCAGGACCCCATAAAATTCTCCAGCTGGTAGTTCAAATGGCCATCACTAAGTTTTAAACTCAGAAGTGAGCAATCGATTGCCATTATAAAACCTATACACATGTATTAGTTGAACTTTCGCTTTAAAAGTCTCAATTTCTAACAACTCTAGTTTTGTTGTTTGTTTCACTGGTTAAATTTTTTTTTCAAGTACTACACACTAAACACTAAGCTTGAGTTGTAGACACGTGTTTTATAGCAGGATATGTTACCATGACAATCAGGGGCCGGTTGCTAGATTCATAGATCCATGCTTAAGGGTATTTCACTTATATGATGGCGGTGTATTTCAACAATAATTGACACTAGCACAACCAAGATGTTAAGCATTTACATAATGTTGGAAAGTTAAGTTTCCTCCAGAGCTAAGTAAAGATAGTATTGCTACTCGCCGGTTGCTCGAGGAGCTATTTAATTTAATCTGCTATTAGACGACGTCACACCATGTTGAAGGTGTATCTCTAATTCTACAATTAGCAAATTAATTTGGTGTTAGCGTCTAATACTCTTTCAATCAACTGGACCCTGTTCAACATGAATCTGCTACCAATGTTATTACCAGCTGAGAATGAGTGGATTTGTGTTATTATAATAACTTACCTGTTCAGAGAATTTGGTTTTTATGATACCAGGAGCGATGAGATTAACTCGGATGTTAGAATCAGACAATTGATGGACCAGAGCCTTTGTTAGACCCAATAGGGCTGTCTTGCTCACAGAATATGGCCCTAATAACTGAAATACATACATAACATTCTGAGTACTTTTTTGTTTGAGTTTCCAGCCATACCCTCAGGTAACTGCACTGCAGGCAAAAAAGGGAGATAAATCTGTTACTCATAGAACAGGTAGTCCTGCGGATGTCATTGGCTAACCATGTAATTCAACTGAATCTTTCTATCGTAAGACATTCAATGACATAGGTGGTGCTGTCTGTTATAGGAGTAACAGATTTATCTCCCTTTATTGGCACTGGACATCCACATTGGAGACTAAAGACTCACTAAACAGAGGTTTTTATTGAAAAATATGATAGCTGTGTAAATTTATATGTTCTAAAGATGAAGTCAGAATCTGTCTGCCTCTCCTAAAAAATTGTATTTGTACGATTGAAGTATCTATATACTTACCGGGAAAGGTGAGAATCCCCCGACAGATGAATTGTAAACAATGGCTCCACCCCTGAAAATAAACAATCAGATTTGTCTGTGTTATCAAGTTTTATGCTGACTTAAGGTGAATTACAACACAACAAATCATCATCAAAGCTCCCAGCAAACAAATATTCTTAAAGAACTCACCAGATTATAATTCATTTCAACTCTCTGGGCCCCCATCAATTTGAATGTACAGGAGATTTTAAGTATCCTATAATTTCTAGCAGTTGGGAGTAGACACTCCCAACTGGGACGCCCCGTGGGGGAGCGGGTTGGCCAGTCCTGCAGAATACTCCCTCGGCTTCCTTGGTCGATCGTAACAGGCGAGAAAAGACGATTTTTCTGTTGCCCTGGTGTTCTCAGAGCTAAAGGGAAACAGGAAGCTGATCTGTTTGTACGTTTTATTTTTGTCTCCGTCGTCATATAAGTGAAATACCCTTGAGTACAACGTTAAACACCAATCAAACAAACAAACCCAACTGGGACAGTCCATAGAAATAACATGTAAGACCCCCTGTGGTAAAGCCTATTTCTCTGTCCCAAGACTACCAACTGCTAGAAGTTATAAGGTAATAAATAGCACTCTACCTACCCTCTTTTTTCCATATGAGGAACTATGTCTTTGGTTAATAAAAATGCTGCCTTCACATTGATGTCAAATATCTGTAAAAACATACATTCCAAAAATAATTGTTTGTTTGTTCGTGATTTTCAACACTACCAGATTCGAGTAACGACAATATCCATCATTTCACATAGGCTCAAGTTAGATTACTTCTTAATATTCAATGTACAATGAAAGATACTGTTTCAGGAACCTATTTGAAAGACTTGGAAATTATCTCGGAGAGACTGAAGATGAATTTTTCAGTTAGAAATCAATGTTTGTCAGAAAACATAAATTTGTTCGATTTCATGCTGTAATATGGTCACCACAAGCAAAAATGTTAGGCTTGAAAAATATCTCACTTGTTACTTTGTCAACAAAAACTAAAAATTTAACTGATCAATTGGGTAGCATATATTGTGTCAATTGTCATTATAAAGTGGTCAGCTCAGCCATTCAAGTGCCTGAAGGTGTGAGAGACTAAAGAGGCTTGATTATCTCCCTTAGCTGTGAAAAACTTTTACAAATTAATAATACAGGAAAAAAATATATATATATTTGAAACAAAGAATTGTCTTATCTTGGCGGATTTCTCCTATTTCTAACTTGAAGTTTAGTGTGTTACCTAATGATGTATATACATGTAGTAGCTGCTGTAGAGGTGTATCATTTTGGTCAAAGTTTATAACGGCGCAAAATGTGCAGACTAAAGGTTGTCATTAACACTGGAACTATGCACATCTTATTTGACAGAATTTCCATACACTGTATATCAGAAAATCTGTTTTTTAATGCCTTTTTATGTTTTTTCTCTCGTTCTGTTCTGTTTTATGGTATTTTTTTACATAAGTCAGATAAGTTTACATGTGATGAGTTCCAGGAAACATACATGTTAATACTCACCTTATCCCAAGCTTGTTCAGTGCACTGTTCAGACAGAGAAAAATAAAAAGATGATTAGATATTTTGGGAGGGTTTTTGGTTCAGTAATTTCATAAACACAACCTACATGCTTTTCTCTATGTGTGGTAGATTTGTGTGTTTCCATGACCCTGTTTGCTGGCTTATCCCTTGACCAACAAGTTTTGGCTCATACACAAGAATCAGGATATCCTAGTTTACAAAAAAAAACCCTGCGAGTTAAGTTTAGAAAAGACCTATAGCCTGCGGCTGTGGCGTAGTGGTTAGCAAGTGCGCTTTCTAACGCCTACTTCTATGTATCCTTCACATGATCTTGTCCGTCTGTCTACCCTCAGGTATACAAGATGTGGCTCCGGCAATCGAAGGGGTGGTTTTTACGAGGCTTCCTCCTGGTTTTCCAGCATAATAGGGCAAGGAACAGTGTGAAGTGGACAGTCCGTTGACATATAAGTGAAATTCCCTTGAGTACGGCATTAAACCCCAATCAAACAACAGGAGATCCATGAATGGATCTTGACGCCCACACTGTTAAGATATTTTGAAGGGAAGGGTCAAAGAGGGGACAGATCCAT
>JAVFBX010182725.1:0-10688 GCA_034783855.1 Mopalia kennerleyi
TCATAAAAACTAAACAATTGTCTTACATTGATATTGGAAACAAAATATGTCCTAAAGAAGTAGTGCTTTACAGATGTTTGTTTGTTTGTTTGATTGGGGTTTAAGTGCTTTACAGATAAATATACCAAATTTATTCCAGTTTGTTATCACACAGATTTATCCTACTCTAAATTTGTGCATGTCAAATTTATTTCACTTTCATCAATTTAAGGATAGTTTACCTACCTGTTTGTAAATATAGGAGTATTTACTATATATTTACTAGTCACTGCTTGTAATAGAATGTAATTGTGTACTATCCTTAATTCAAAACATAAAATGGTTTATACAAGTGTGTATATGCATGTGTGTTCGGATAGTTACATGAATATGTATAACAGGATCACATCATTGACTTACCTATCAATACACCATCAACAGGGCCTTCACTCTCAGAGAAATTAGATGATCGGGAATCTTTCCTGGAAACAATCCACACAAACAGCATGGTTTAGTTACTGTTATGCTTCACTTGATATCACTTTGATATCAGCCATGGGCCAGTTGTTTGAAAGAGGATTAGTAGTTAAATCCAGATTAATTGCAAATAGTGGATTAGAGATAGACCTTCAATAGGTGTTGACATCCTTTTATATTGGATTAAATTTAATAGTGGTTCGAGAAACCGGCCTCGTTTGTCTTCAGAAAAATCGGCTCCTCTAACCCCCCAACACCCTGTTGAAAGAGATCTGATTCTAAGAACGCGATTTACCCGCCACATCATAAGGGAGAGCTACTGTACTGTACATGGAAGAGAGGTAAATAGAACATTATTATCTAAAGGAATCAAATGTTGTTAGATGTCGTATTGTGGAAATAATAACCAAATGGAAGGTGAGGAAAACCAGTAATTTAGAGAATCAGGGAAGAAATAAAATGTTTTTTGTGACAAACCATTAATCTCTAAAGGTCAACTTACAAAGTGTCTTAACCAATCAAATTAGAATACAGTTACACAGCATTAAAGCATTGTGAAATATTATGTCCAGGAAATACCACCAGCATACACTATTAAACTGTGACTATAATTATACAGGTCAACAAATAATACAGAAAATGATCTCTATTCACCTTTGGAATTCTGTAGAATTGGATTTCAATGAAAACTCTTCCGAAGAAATAAACTTCAGAAAATGGAAACAAAAATACATAATCTGAAAAGAAATAGAAACATGATTTTTAAGGGATTATTAAATCAACCAATGACATAAAAGAAACATTTTAATTAAACAAAGAAACTTTATGCATTTAAGAAATTGTTTGTTATTGACAACTTGTCGAACTGTAACATTTAGTATAACTATTGTTTGTAAGATAATGTGTACACAGGTATTGTGTTCAGGTGTATTTATTTCTAAAATTCAAGTCCAGTATAAAAGATTATAATGCAAGTCAGACAAGTGTTTTACTTACCTCTTCGCCTTTTTGTAATCTGTCTGTTAAATTGTGACTAAAATAAACAGAAAAACACACATCTAATAAATCTGTATTTAAAAATGTAACTACAGAGCAGTCATTAAATCGGGATACGCTGGGACAGTGTCGTCGTATTTGTATATTATGTTAAGCAGTTTAGACTGTTTGTTGAATTGGGGTTTAACGCCATACTTAAGGTTATTTTACTCCTATAACACCATGCCAGCCTGATGTGCCAAGAAACACACCCTTGATAACAAACAAAGAATAGAGATGACAATCAGGAGACATGATGCAAAGATGCCACAAACAGAATAGGCGCATTCGACTGGACGTTTTCGTTGAGCACCATGAAGCCGTTGTCTACAATTTTGTTCAACTGGTACATTCGTGAAGTTTCGTTAAGTATTTCAAATACAAATGTTTTCTCCGTTAAATTGATCACATGTTCAGTGAACAAAATCTTAAACAATGGCTTCACCGTGCTTCACAAAAATGTCCAGTCAAATGCACCTATTCGCTTGGTGTTGGCCCTTATCTCAGGGTAATAGGATGTTTGTTTGATTGGGTTTAACATTGTATTCAAGGGTATTTCAATTATATGGCAACGGATTGTCCACTCACACTGTTCCCTGCCTAATTACTGTGGAAAACCGAGAAGATTGTTTGTTTGATTAGGGTATAACGTCGTACTCAAGGGTATTTCACTTATATCACAACGTGCCAGCCCAATGGGTGAAAGAACCACCAGCGACATCTCTGGCAACAAACAAAGACAGGACGGGACAAATACAAGACTATAACAGGATGCAATACAGACACCACAAACAGATCAGCTTCATGTTCCCCTTTAGCTCCGAGAGCACCAGGGCAACATGAAGCTCCCTCCAACCTTTGAGGTGTGAATGATTGTGAATAAGTCAAATAAAGATAGTTTTCATCAGAATATTAAAACTGTGTACCTCCAAATTTGAACTCTTAATTGACATATTTACAAATTTTAACTTTTATGTATGTCCTATTCAATTCTTTGTATTTCTCATTTTGATGTTTATTGTTTAGAGTGCTTCTGATTGGAATTATATCTTACTATAAAAAAAATGGATATATATAAATAAATAAACGGACAATATGTTCACGCCACAGCGTAACTAAAATACCGCTAAATGTGACGTAAAAGACTAATCAATCAATCAATCAATCAATCATTCTGTGAGAGGAAGCAACCTGAGCTGAGCTCGGTGATGAATGTATAACTATAAAAGTTAAGTGCTTTACAGTCAAAACTTATTGGATTGCTTTTGATTCAACTACAGTTCAAAACCACATCTACAATAATACAAAATAACGACAATACTGTTAATCTTCACTTTCTAAAAGACACAAAACTTACACATCTACATTGGCCCTTAGAAGAGGAGGATAGATACCTCAATCTTCAACACTACAAGAATCTTTAAGTGTCCAAAGTTGGGACACTATAAGACCTGCGCTTGGAGGAATGTTGTCTCGTTGCAATATAGAATATAGCTGCAGTAGTCACAGCCTACGGCCTGTACGTCTCCCTTGGCTTAAACTGGTATTTATTTTCAATAAAAATGGGCTAGAAGCTGATAATAATGTGAGGATCGGGTGGCCGTAGAGGTGGTTTGGGTAGCGGAAATACCTCTGAATGTTGCGTCAAACACCAATTAATCAATTCAAAACGGCACAGGGCTGAGACGGAGCTTCCTGATAACTCGGTGCTCTCAGAGCTGAGGGGAAACATAAAACTGATCTGTTGGCAATGTTGTATTGCGTTCTGTGATATTCCTGTCCATTCTTAGATTGTTGTATAGTGCGGTTTCCTTCACCAATTCGTCTGACACACTGGTACGGTTTCCTTCACCAGTTGGTCTGGCACACTGGTACGGTTTCCTTCACCAATTGGTCTGGCACACTGGTACGGTTTTCTTCACTCATTTGGCAGGCACAACGTCATCTGAGTGAAAGAACCTTCACTACGGCGTTAAACCCCAATCGAATAAACAAACATGACAGTGCTTCACAACGCTTTTCCAGGCGCCGGTAGTGATCTACACATCCCCGGAATGCACCGTAGCCGTATTAAAAGTCCGGCAGTTCAAGCAATCGATTTACACCACCGAAAAGACCGTAACGGAGATTGTTTTCAAATTTAAATATATTTTGATTCATTTCTTAGAATCGGTTGAAAGTTTTACATCTTGGGAATTCTCCGGGTAGGCATAACTGCAAGCATCCTTACATGTCCGACTGGTTGATGTCGTAACCACATGAGTTACGTAATTAAGCAAGGAACATTGTGAAGTGGACAATCCGTCGTCATATAAGTGAAATACCCTTGAGTACGACGTTAACCCCAAATCAAACAAACAATCAGGGGTTGTAATGGTGGCACAATGTGCAGTTGGGGCTGTAGTTGTTCTAAAATATAATAGATTCTACTTCCTACTTCGAGACTCAAGAATACGCCCAGGCCATCTTGTTTTGCACTTCTTTTATTTGCTGGTCTGTGGCATACCTCATCCCAAATATTGGCGGAAATCAATGCGCGATGGCCTGACATAGGGCACGAAACTTGTCTAAGTCTCGTCTACTATAGAAACTCTCGCGAGGATACGATTAAGCTGTAGTGTCTTAGCCCCCGATGACATGGTTAATTGGCCGAGTTGGCTGCACGTTGAACGCCAGCATTAGGCCGTGTTTGTCTGCATTTTGGTTGTAATGGCACCACCGGTATAGTTACTGGTGAAGGTCCTCCTGAAGATGGAATTGTTTTAACCGTTATACTAACCCAAACAAGTGTTAGTTAAGCAAAAAATAAGTTTATTAATATTATTTTCCATATATTATTTCTGTCATTAAACAAAATACAAGACAAATCATTAATTTTAGTAAAATACATTGAAAAACAAGTTAACATTTTTAAAAACAGTGTGCACTAGAACAATAAGTGAGCAGAGATCACATACCCCTACAGATATACCGCGATAAAAAAATCCAAACCCACCCTATAATGTGAGTGGTTTAATAAAAAATCACATGTGAATTTTGATGCAGGTGTTTTTATCACGGTAAGCTACAATATAAGCATTATGCTCAATATAACTTAATAATTAAATCATTTCTCCTAATATATTCGGGAATCCAAAATATAAAACATGCCTACCCTTATTACACATATTAACCTTTGACCTAGGACATTCCAATATGTAAATAATTATGGACAACAGAATGAAAGACATAGCGGAATCCTACACATCAGAACCGGATTGAAATATATATATATTTATCAAAAAAACAATCACACTGGCACATATACATATATATAAAGTTTGGTCTAAAAATATTGATTGGTTGTCGCGATAAATTATGGGAATCCAAATATGACACATTTTAATATTTGACATGGACCATTCCAATATTGAAATTATTTACGAACTCTAACGTCAAAGTGTAAAAATGAAAAAAATCACACAACAGAGCAGCATGAAGCCCCTTCCAACAGTGCTTAAAAAGTCATTTTAAAAAGTAAAAAAAATGTAAAAATAAATCTGCTGATAGACAATTTAATTTAATTAGTTTATATTCACTTTGTGACTAATGGCATGTACCGTTTTCATTTAACTTTGTTGATTTGAATCTTTTGATGGTTTTAATAACAGCGAACACTTTCACAAATATCTGGTTATGTTACCATTTTGCCCGAAAACACAAACGAGTAAGAGAGAGAGTCATAACGCAATCAATGTCGAAAGATTGAAAATTTTACAGACAAAAAAATAGTAATAGAGATTCTATTCGAAACCTGTTTGTGGGAGTTAAACAAAAAAATGACTTTATTTTACGATATCTTAAATCAACGAGAATTGTTTCTTCGACAGTGGCATCTACAAGAAATGCCGTGTTAATTAAATGTTATCTCCCCTGGAACGCATTGACTTTACTATATCTTTGTTCTCTAAAGAATCGTGACTTCTATAGAATCGTCACGGCAATCAGTCAGTCAATTCAAACTGGCATTTTCTTTTAATAAACTAACACGATTTGTCTGTTTGATTGAGGTGTAACGCCGTAGATAAGGTTATTTCACTCACATTACAGCGTGCCAGCCCAATCGGCGAAGGAACCCCCCTTCGACACCTGGTAACACACAAAGAAAAAACAGGACAAAAACATCATACAAAGGCATCACAAACAAATCGACTTTATGCTGCTCCTTAGCTCATTGCAGTGGGCAGCTTCTTCCCAACCGCTCGCAATAACCAAGAAGTCCGTTGACAACGTCAGTTGTACAACTACACATAACTTGGGGCACGGTCATATAAGATGGGCCGTGAACACATTATGGTCAAAATCTGGACGAAACTGAGAATCACACGATAACTATTTTACAAATGATTTACAGCTTGTACGTTATCACGGTATTATACAGCAAGATATAGTTCATATATATATAGAGCAAACCGTTTATATAAGCAACCGTTTATATATAAACCATGAAACTGGCTTCAAAATAATACCCCAAAAAATTTAATAACTGGGACAATCGGTTGTAAATATATCTGCGTATATTAACACAATTTATGTACAAAGACAACGATTATTTTTTCCTCCTTAACACCCATTTAAAAGTTTAACAGCTTTAACCTGGTGCGAATTAGAAACAGAAACAAAAATGAATACCATATCTTGGATCACTGTATGGATTCAGACACATATAATACTGTACACTTAGTAACTAATGTATAACGTAAGATTTTATTGAATGCTATCAAGGTATATGAAGTAGACAGGTATGAAGAAACGGTGCTTCGAGTGTGTGGATAGCGCTCATAATCCCGTTATGGACAATTGACTAACGTATTTATTAACGTATGGCTAATTTTTCCTCGCAAAGTGTTTCTCACTCTATAACAATAATTATTATTTGATATATAAAACTCTTTTTACGTATATTTTCATACCGATTATTATAAATATTTATCCAATGTTAGTTATATCATAGAGACAGAAACGAAATTGCATGAACAACCCACTCGTATAATCTTGATATACGAGCTACGAGGTAGTGTAACAAATTAGCTCTGGCGCGGTTATACAGGCTTTCCACAAGCATCAATTTGTATAACGGCAATAAAATTACAGATATTTTGATTGTTTTAATATTTTCTCATTTAAAGTAAAACAAGCTAAGTAGTAAGCAGGTCCACCACAAGATGCTATTTTGAAAATATATGCTCATAATCCCAGTCGAATAACCCTTTCCTACTTTTGTTTAAGAACTTTTTTTTTTCTTCAAAGAGCCAAAGAGTAAAAGTTATGGTGTTTATCACCACTTTGGTGCATTATACCATGTCGGCCATATTTGTTGTGAAACCTAGTGAAATACAACCACATCTATGGTACGTGTAATGTAATCCCATTGTGACTTTGGATGGGGTGGGTTTTTAACTAGTCGTTCATTCAGTGCTAAAAATATACAATATGTGATATATATATTTAAATAAAAGAAGGGTTACGCTTTATAGCTCTTTATATGCTATACCATGCCGCCTTTGTTTATATACTTTGCTATGCCATGCCACCTTTGTTTATATGCTTTGCTATGCCATGCCACCTTTGTTTATATGCTTTGCTATGCCATGCCACCTTTGTTTACATGTTTTGCCATGCCATGCTGATTATAATATCATCTGATGCTTTTGCCTGATTATTTGCCATATGTTGGTAATATCTATTGCGCTTTAATGTAGTTAGTTTTAGAATAGATGCAATTTTATTATGCAATAAAATGTGTCAAGCCCACGTGACTAGTTGTGTTTTTTAACTGGAGAAAACAGGTTATTTTGATCGTTTTAATATTTTCTCATTTAAAGTAAACAAAAGGTAAGACATCAAAATGTTATGATACTGACACAATTATTTCAAAATTCTAGTCTCCAATTGTTAAATATATGTCTATTTACAGGCTTACATAGAAATGATAACCGAACAAATGTGGGAATGACAGCCAATCGTTGAATGCCTATTTCGAACAATTAGGATTTTGGCAGTTTGTAAACAAACTTATTATTTTCAAAGCCATTTTAAAATGTTTTTTTCTTAATTAAGTAAGAGCCATACTGTCTTTGTGTCGATTGTCAGGAGCATGAATTGAATAATAGTCAAGGTCATGAGGATAAAAACTATATGCCATAACATACATGTGTTACCAAATCGGATGATATAAGCTATCGACTCCCGCAAAGCATCGTGTTTCAGAACTGTTGATAACATATATCTATTAAGGCACACTTTATTTTGATTTAATATATATTTATGGCGAACTAGTTACGAAGCGTTCGGTGCCAGTGCTTAGAGCTGTAAAAAAAAATCAAAAAGATTTCTTTTGTGTCTCAGTTTGGAGCCGTCGGTTAAACTTTCTCGTCAACTGTATTGCTATTCAAAGGGGTGTAAGCCGGGGGTTCTGAAGAATATGGCATCTGGGTAGGCGGGTTTGCTCCAGGCTGGGCAGGATATGCTCCGGGCTGACCAGGATATGCTCCGGGCTGGGCAGGATATGCTCCAGGCTGGCCAGGATATGCTCCGGGTTGGGCAGGGTACCCAACTGGCAGCATGGCCAAATTTGCAGGCGGTGCTTGGTACGGATAGACTGGAATCGAAAAAGAAAGGGAGTGAACATTAACACATAAGCAAATAAGAGAAAAAATATTTTTGAATACACTAAGTTAACACATCCAACGTTTTTTGATTGATCCTCAGCGACGAACATGAGTTAATTAGGATTCCGACTCGGATGAGAATCTCTTTCTTTGTTTGTTTTGTATTAGGGTAATTCCGTGTCAAATCAACAAGTTTTCTGAAAAGTTCCCGCTCGACTCTCTCGGATTTTTATGAAATACAATCTAAATATTGCATTGTGTGCAAAATCAACAGACAAAAAATCGCCTGATACGACTTTTCGTTTCCGAGGTACAGCCTCCTGGAATTTTGTCAAAAGACTCGTGAAATGTGTTTTTTCTAACTTTGGAAGTTGACAACTAGGGATTGAAACTTTGTATACAAGTTAGTTTTTCCCAAATTGCAAGGATATGGTTACAGATTACCTGTACGTCGTATCATTATCGCACATGATATGAGCGATTTCTGAGGTCATCCTGTGCCTATATGAGTGGATATATGCATCCCATATAACATATGTATTATGGGTATCTATTGATTGATTGATTGGTGCTACGCTGTGGCGTGAACATAGTCAAATTCATTTATCCAAGGTTCTTGAAATAAAGATGAAATTGAAACTGACTGCACCCTTGGCAGTAAACATAAACAAAAATTAAAAATAATAAGTGTTGATTTTTTTTTTGGTGTTTTTGGTTTGTTTTCTTTTGGATAAATACGTCAAAATATCAAATATTTCATTTTTTATATTAAATTGTAAATATCGTGTCTTATGTTGTTATTTACGATTATTCAAAAATATCAATGTCGAGTTTTACGTTTCGGCGAGCCACCAGCACAATGTGTTCTGTTGGCTTTTAAGCGGGGGTGTTTCCCATTGTTCCGCCCTCGAGAATGCGGAGGTGGACGAGCTGTGGAGGGAGGAGGCCTAATGTTGACCACCATTCCTTTCAAGACATCAGAGCGGTTTGCCAGAGCAACCGACTCCGACATTGATTGGCTGTTTAAAATGAAACCATTGAACAGCGTCCCTTGTGGCCTCGGAAGGGCGAGCCTCTGGGCCAGATGGTTTATTAGTTTTTCTTTGATTGTTCGATTTATTATTTTGTTGATTTTGCTTGGTTGTTACAATTTGCGTGGATGTAGCGGTTTTCATTTGTTTGAGTTCGCGTTAACAGCAGAAGGTTGTTCATCACCAGTTGGCCACGTAATGAAGGTCTGTGTGGCTACAGACACAGCAACTTTCTTCTTAACATTGGACTGTGATGGCCCTCGAACATCGCAGACAGCGGCAAGGCGCCGTGCTTCGATATAACTAACGTTTTTGGGACGTGATCCTTTCAATCGCTTTTCTTTTATAAAATGGCTACAGTCTTTGGAGGAGGTCATGTGGGCCTCATTGCAGATGGATCTTTTAATAGCTTTGTTGCATTCGAAGCCCTCAATGGCCTTCTTCAGAGCAACGAAAGCATACCAAACCACCTATACACTACACCTCTTTATCGTGTCCGAACAGCTGACATTGCAAGCACCTTGTTGGGTTGGGAATAATGGTATCTACCCTCATCCTGTAAGGACCAATGTAGATGTGGTCTGGAACTGTAGTTGTTGTACGTGTTGAGTGCTATTAGGCTGCCATCCTTTTTAGTTGCAAAGCGCTTAACGTTAGTTATACCTTGATCACCGAACTCAGCGCAGACCTCTTCCTCTGATAGATCAGAGAGATCTCTGCCTCTGTCTCGGATGATTCCCTTACTGCTGTTAAGTGATCGATGTGGTGTGACTGTCACAGGTGACTCCAAAATGTTTCTTCAATGGTGCATTCGACAGGAATGTCATCGGGGTGCATTTTGGTTACATGTTTTACATGTTACAAGTGTTTTGTTCAACGCAAAATACGATATTTTTACTGCTTTTCAATTTGACTACTTATTGCAATGAATTTAGTCCACTTTACTTTTTAGTTTAAATCGATCGCATTTACTTTTTGTTTTTTCCCAATGTTTGTAGGGGCTGTTTCAGAAGGCATGATAGTGTGTTAATGTTCCACCACCCATGTTCCCCACCCGCCACGTAGTGCCAACAAGAGGATTCCATGAGTGGTATTCTTTAATAGGAAACTTCAAAACAAAATTTGTTTGGCTTCCCATTTAATTGGCCCATGATCCACCGCCCTCAACAATGATCTTAAGGTATGATGTGTTGAACCTTTTTTTTTATTATAAATATCATTTTTGTTTTCAATGATGATTTTATTGTTTTCGAAGGAATTGATGTAAGATCTATGCAGAGGTCGACAACATGCCGATTGATCAGATGGGGCCAATCTGACCATCCGTCTAGGAGAATATTAAGCCAAAGTGAAGTGTTAAAGCAAAATGACTGTGGCATCCTTTCGCCAGCCAAGTCGCCCCTTAGTCACCAGGATATCATTCTCCTCCAACGGGACAACCCTCGGCCAACAGGCTGCCTCTTTCTTGCCTCTAACGATCATCCGAGAAACCGGGGGGGGGGGGGGGGGGGGGGGT
>JAVFBX010182736.1:0-14296 GCA_034783855.1 Mopalia kennerleyi
TTATATAATTTCAATAATTTATGACTATGAATAAGTTTCTATATGAGTAAGGATTTGTTTGATTTTACAACATTTTCCTCATGTACATGTTTACACATACAAATTCTATACGCCATTTATTAATATGGATAAAGCAAGCTCTTTGGAGCATTACTCCAGCCATTGTTTTGATTAAAATGAAATTCATAATTTTGCACAAACGATTTTGTAAATAAATTCCCACAACAAATCAATCAAACATCCTTCATTAGTCTATTAATTAACTGAATCTTGAACTTTGGCTGTGTCAGAGGTCATAAATTTAGGCTGATTTTGAAGATACTCTCTGAGTGGAGGAATACATGCTATAAGATTCCACAGATATGCCCTCGCTCCTACCACCCAGCCAAGGTTAGCATGTTAGTAGAGAAGTTGTTAATACAGGGAGTGACCCAGTGAATAGGCAGAGCAGGGTGATGGCCCTCCGTCTCTGACTGTCTCAGAGAGTTACCTCACCCTTCATGACAACAAACAATAGTGAAGTTTACTCCTCATCAAAGCCGTGCAAAGTTAACAAAGTCACAAAAAGCCAGCCTGAAAACGGTCTAAGAAGGTGCACAATTGCTGCAATGAAAAAACTTGTTGAACCTAATTTTCCCTCCTGTGACAGTTGAAATGGATTCATGTTTATTGTTTGAAGAAGTGGCCTGGTGGTCCGTCTCCGTGGTGACGAGGACTCGGTCATCAATACCTGGGCCAAGACTTGGTGAAACTCTGATGTCATAGTGTTTCTAACTCTTGCAATATTTAATCATTATCAGCAAACATTGACACACTATTGACAGCTGTTTTTAGACGATAGTTTGCCAGATAAAGAAATTCCTACTGCGTCTTGTGGACTGATACAGGCACGAATACCGCACACGAAGCCCTGGCACTGTTGCATTATGGGCAATTAGTCTGCTGTTTAGCACATCTTCCTATGGATTGCATGTCTCCTACCGTTTTGGGTTTTTTGTTAAGTACGCATGCTGGGTAAAGTTTGTATTTTTTGGCAGCGTTGCTTGTTAAAAAATATTCTGGGTTTATAGGCTCAATTAACTTTCGTGAGTTCATTACATACAGGTGTAAACCATTTTCAACAGAAAATATGTTTTTTTTTTGGTGTCTTTTTTTCTTCTTTGTGAAGTTTAGATATCAAGGTTAAAGGAACTGCCTGAAAATTGCAACATTTATTATCTCTTACTGTCTATATCACCAAAATTAAGGGTATACTATTTTTTTGGAATATCACATTGACACAATATTGTTCTCTGATGTAATTCTATCTTGCCTTTATTTGATTTACCTGTATGTAATGACTTGTTATTGGTAATATAAGATAAATAGGCTGTATAAGATTTTCAGGTAAAATATGTCATTGTATACTGTGAATTATTAACGTACCTGTAAAGGTGATTAATCTAGTCAGTGTGTTTTCTGTTAGGGTCAAGGTACTAGTTGTTTAGCTGTCCCTTCAATAAAGCTACCTGTGGGCTTACATACATAGATTGTGAAATGGGATCAGAATTGAAACCTAAAACCCTAGGACCAGAGTCAAATTCCCCTGAGGGGCCGACATTGAGTCTCTTATTTATATACAAGTATTCACACAGTTACCTGCCTATGGATACCCAAATAACATAAATCTTCCAAAAAGTTTGGTAGTAATATCGATTGAAACAATTCACCTGAAGTAAATTTCCGTCACAGCCAAATAATCATATACAATATATGTCAAAAGGTAAATTATCTTTAAAAAATTGTAACAATGTAAGGTATATTCACTTGCATTTCCAGGATTTTTTGGGTTGTTGTTGTATTTTTTAAGGTATTTGCCATTTATTGCTCCATCCATTATACCTGTCTGGCTTGACAAGGTGTTCTCAACTGTCACTTCAAACGATTTATTTTTTAAGTTTAGTTTTTTTTTTATACATGTGCAAACAATTTCTTACATACAAAGGTACAATGTAAGAAGCGTTCTCATTGTCATACTTGCATTAAGCTGTAACTATAATTTATGTTTATTTTTTCACTAACATGTCTGAACAGAAAAAGCCAGAAATTGGTTTATTGGATAGTTCATGCCTGCAGTACTTCTGTAATTATTATCATCTTAAATAATTACTCTAATTGTAATTATAACTTATTGTTTGTTAATTTTAAACTCATCTGAAGTAACTCATTAGGAAAATTTACTACCTGTAGAAAGTATTAAAAAGTTCAAATTAAACGTATTTTCGCATTACTTTTGTTCTAGAATTATTATTTTTTAAAGCCATTATGACCTATATTTAGATGTCAAAGGTCAGAATCATCTATAACTTTTAAAAGAACACCTAGGTAAAATGATAAATCCATGTATATTATTTTGTATATATACATGTATGTGTTTAATTACATATTTTATCAGTTTTCCCAAGATTTCTTTATCTTAGTTAAAATTTTATTTTCCAGTTTTTGATAATGATTGTGTCTATTGTGGATCCTAGCCCATTGACTTCCATGTTTGGTAAACTGAGCCTATATTTGACATTTCTTAAGTCAGAATCACCATGGTTTTTAAAAATGGACAATTAAATAAAAATATTGATATTGAGTGTATCTAGAACATGAGATGATTCATCCGTTATTTATCTATTGACATCCCTGGACCAGAGTGATTAACTTGTGATTAATATGTTTGATTACATATTTTATCATTGTTCTACAGATTAATTTCCTCATCTTTGTATAAAATTGGTCGATTTTATAAAGAGTTTATTTTCCAGTGTTTGTAAATGATTGTGTCAATTTCGGATCCTGGCCAATTGACCTCAGTGTAGAGAGAACACTGAAAATAACATGTCCTACAAACTCCATTTCAGTTGTCAAATATTATACCCTGGCAAAACGATCTCTGTTTGTCAACCTTGGTTATCTTTTAAAACAAACAATTATTGTATCATAAGTTTCAATTTCAAGGATACACAGACCTAGAATTCTCAGAAAGTAAGCATTTTCACAATATTTTATTAGATTTAAAAGCACCGGTATACAAAGTTATTTCCGATCTGAATATATAATTTGTCAATACTGCATTTTATTATTAACAGGCTTTTGGCTTAAATTTAACTTCTTTTCTAAATAAAATATTTTTGCATTATTTTTTTAAAGAACCTCAGTTGTTTTAAACGTGAAATTGACCCCTTTTATAAAACAGGAGTATTTGTGTATGTAGGAAGTACCTTTGTATGATCTCAACGCGAGAGTAAATGCAAGCCAGGGTAAATGTCGTGTTGAAAGTAGGCCAGTGTTTTTAAAAAACCGAGACGTAATCCAGCAATTGTCTGTTTGGTTTTTATCCGGGATAACCCCGGAGAAAACGACATCTATTTTCCATAAGGATGTGTGTTTACACTTGGGGGTCTTATAGAATAGCAACTCCATCTTTTTTCTGTTTTTATTCGCATGACGGACGGTTGGCTGCCGGACCTCCATGCCCCAGTCAATGGGCCGGCTGAACAGGTGTTTGCGCGAGGATTTAGGATAGACCGCAGGCTGTTTGAGTTCACGAGCGGGTTTTGTCTGAGGCATGGAACGAAAACAGCCCTCTCATTAGTATGTGAAGATAGACAAACAGTGGCAGTGTGTTACCTCAGAGGAGAGAAACTACCCAACGACTGGTTCCGTCTTAAACTGGTGTTGTTCAGAGACCTTTTGAAACTGTCTCCTTTCTTACTTCATGGTGACACAGCTGACAAGCAAACCCCTTCAAACGAACTGATATGTTTGTAATATAGTGCTTCAAGAATGATTAAAGCTATCAGAAAGAAACACGGTTTCAAAGACCAAAACATTACCTTTTCTTATTTTAAACGAATAGGGAACTTTATTGGGCTGTCAGAAAAAGAAAAAAGAAATGGAATAATTCCTTATTCAAAGTTTTGATGTAGGCTGTTGGGGAGACAAGTATTAAAATATTAGCTTTCAGCCTAACTTGCCTAGCTTTTCAAATGTATTAGAAAGTTGGTTTAGTTCGATACCGATACGTATGGGTGTCCTTTCTGTTGTGTATATTGTGGAACTTATTTGATGGCAATACTGTTATCAAGTGTCATCCATACTAATTATCAGGAACGTTTGTGTTGGTTATAGTTCTGGCTTCGTCCCTTTATTCCATAATCTAATGCCGGCCAGAGACATGGTTTACTGAAGTTAAGTAAAACATCCTGTCACTCTGTCGTTGTCATTTTGGGCTATTTGCTCAAATCCGTACATTATGTCGCTCTGTTAGAATAAAAATAAAACTGAAAGTTTGAATCAGTCAAAGAAGTCATCGTCCATAATCTACAAAATTGCAATATTTCCAGGTTGTACCTTGTGTGCTTTATTTCAATCCTTATCATGTATCTTGTCCCCAGCATTTGGAAAGATAAATTGGTTTAGTTTGAATATGGTTCGCTGACCAATTCAGTAGGGAGAAGTTATTACATTTCGGTTCCGTTAATGATGTCAGCTGGTCAGTTAGTCGTGTAAATGATTTACAGAAATGGCCACTAGCATCGTTAAAATTCACTCCCTTGGGTAACTAATTGCTTTTAGGATATTTGTCATCCAACGAGAGCAATTTTGATACCCTGTAGCAAAATGAGTTTTAACTTTGTTAAGATCCCATCTAATTTCATTCAGGATTTTGTGGCTAGTTAAATAATCTTCATTATCAACGAAAAGCCATACTTTGCAGATTTTTTTTTATTTCATCAAAAAGAAAATTGAATAAAAATTTAATTCTTTTACACCTCTTAAGAAACTTTGTAAAATTAAATTTGTAAATTATTTGTATTTTGAATGTTGAGGGTAAAACCCATTTAGATAATTTGAATCCATGGCAGCAAGCCTAAGTGCGATATAATTAAGTTAATGTACACTAGACATTTTTTTGTATTTTTCTTTCTTTGAACAGTGTGCAAAATATGTTTGATACATTTTTCATTTTTGTTTTTTTTTTACTAAGTTTAAATAAACGTTAATATTATTATATTCATAGAAGCATTGCAGGCTTCGTATGAATGGAATTTTTGTTCCTCTGCAGCAATAATAATTGTAGATAATTGTTTCTTGAAACTCGTTTTTGAAAAAGGTCTGTTATCTACAAAGATCTATTACCTTAGCCACTGGAGTGTATATTATGTGATTAGCCTGAGATTTGCAGATAATTCAACCATTGCCTTTCTTATAGAAATGGAAATCTGAAAGCATTATCTGCAGTCTGGGAACGGTAATTTTCCAAAAAAATTGACAAGTTTTTGAATGGCTTTTGGACGAAAAAACCCCACATTATTGTTAGGTATACCTATATTTCGTGTTATAAATAGCTTATCAGTCAATATTATATGTTTACTCTCGCGGGCTATGACAATTTTGATTGTATAGCCTTTAATCCCTGTCACATTATTGGGTAATTTACCTTAGTTTCTAGCAATACACAAAGTTCTATCACAGGCCATAGTTTCGCTTTTCACAGATTTCGCCCTCGGCCCTTAATCTAATGTGGGTCGAAATGGGGCGAAATATAGGCTTATAATGTAATAGAAAACGGTTACAATTGAATCGGAGGTTGGTGATGAATATGGCATTGGTGCGTGGCATGGCATTGAAACATATTCTCTTTAATACCACTCATAGCTATGACCAGACTTCTGCAATCAATATTGGAGTCAGTGGCGACTGTAAGTCCTCGGTGCTTCCACCATTGCTACATGGCTGTAACAGAGTTGCGATGAGGTCGCCCGATCACTTCTGGTAGTCGATCTCAGGAAATCAGTGTGGAGACGGGACACTTAATAGAGCTGCCCCTCTTCACCCGGACTTTATTACCCTTCATAAGTTCACAGAATACCAGCTATAGATCACATAACGGTACAGATCAGGCCATGTTATTTTGTTTCGGTCCAGTCTCCTATTTATAGACGCGAACGAAAGAGCTTCCAAATATTGCCATACTTACATGCCTTGAAGGGCTAATCGATATATTATTTGATAATTGATAAGTAAACAAATAACATATTTCCACGGTTTTTGGTACTTCAGGCTAGCATAGTCACCAATCAACATTAGGTGCCCTGTACACATGGTGCCGCGTCATATCGGAGGGCTATGGGTTAATTATACCATTTAAATTAAAGGAAACAGAAACATATAATATTAGGCCTACAACTGAGGAGTTTTACATAGTAAAGCATATAGGTACCATAAAATCATTTTGACTCAACGTTTCGGTTTATTGATCAAACCATCATTAGGAGCCAAAAACTCCAGAAATGCATAACATGCTTAAATATGGCGCAAAAATGGCTGTTTCTGGGTTGCTGGATAACGATTGTAGGAAATTCGTTGGTGGCTTCAGTTATATGCGGTTGACAAAAGCGCACATAATCTTTTAAGAAAAATCTCAGAAAATATGTGACGGGGAGGGGCCCTAAATCTGATCAGCCTCACGTGAAATCAGCAAATGTGCAAAGGGAAAGGGGTCCGCCAATCTGCATGATAACGCGAGATAGGCAAGAATGATATGGGGCCCCCATGTGACTTCAAAACTCTCTCTTTTTCGCTTCATACACAGGAAATTGCGCGTGTTCGGATTGGGGCAGCCGAAAGAAAGTTTGGAATATTTTAGTGTATACCATGCATTTAAACAATTTACATTTTAATTTTGTGTATATCTGACGTGAGTTTGTTACACGCATGAACTTAATTCGTCAAACTTAGACAGTAGACTAATTACGTTACATCGTGAGTTATGTAATTAGAGTTTCGATTGTATCAATTGCAAGTTTTTTCTATGTCATCAAATGATGTTTCATATTTCAAATTAAAAGGATTCTACATGTTTTATGATTCTGAATTAGGTTCGGTGATTGACACAGCGCTGACATTAAAACTATGAGAATGGGGTTTTTTTTAAACCAGAAATATGATTTTATGATAATTATAAAGCGGGAATTTCTCTGGCCATTATCGAGGTATTTGAGTCAGCTGATACCATCTTGACGTTACACAGTTTCTGGTTACTCATGGTTTCATCTGAATAATTCCACATTAGTTTTTCTCTTTCATTTTGTGGACGCAGAGAGCATTCAGGGTTAGGGGGAGGGGGACAATTTTGTTGGTTGGCTTAGCCAGGGACTTATGAAAGAGATATTGAAATTGGTTGCTGCTAAATTTGCCAAACAATCTCGCCATGAACCTAGTAATGCCCCGATGTAAATTTGCACATGGCTGCAGCGAATAGGTCATTCTGGAATTCAATGCAATTCTACATCGGGAGATAATTGTAGAGGAGGAAAGGGTTGTTAACTATGTTGGTTTTCCCTCTTTATGTCATGACTCGGCCAGGAGACAAAATTTGCTGTCCTGTCAGATCATGGACAGAAGCTCTTATTAAGAACTGTTTATTTTTGTGGACAAGCCTTTAATTTCTGTCCTCGATGGCTGGGGTCCATTTGTGACCAGTTCGAGGAGGGAAGCATGACTAATCGACCTGACATGGCCTACATCATCAACAGCTGACAGATTCCTGCGACAATTAACACATAAAAAAGTTTGACAGGATTTAAGAGGCATTTTATCTGCTGGTTGGAGATGGAAATATGGCTGAAGTCATTGTCATCAATTCCCAGAATTTTACCAGATTTGATGAATGGCTATCGCAAAAAGAGCATCCCTAATAGACGCCCCTTTTCCCAATAGCATGACTTCATAATGTTATATGTGGTTACGCCACACGAACATCTCTCCTAAAAGCCAGAGGCTAGACGTGTATATTTTTTCTCAAACATAGCACCTCACCTTGTCATTTATTCATTCGTTAGGTCGTTCGGTCATTTTAAACGCTAGCGATTCTATTTCATATACATAAATTTGTTACCGTAGCGTCTTTGTCTTTTACTAAACTTATTTGAATTTAGAGAAACATGTTGCCATGGTGTCTAGTCTGTCTTACTTGCTGGCATGTTGCCATATGAGTACAATAATCTTAAGTACGGGGTAAATCTCATGCAAGAAGTGGAATAAATACGATAACATTTTAAATCCCGTTGATTATTGAAGTAGCTTAAAACGGTTTCTCCGAAAGATTGTTCAGTAAAGAACCTAAAACAAAATTTGACTTCAGAGTTGTAGAAAACGTTTATTGATAACTTCGTCAAATGAGGACAACTTTTCTTTTTTTCTTCTCTACGCTATTTGTTGAGTGAAGTCAGAGATCTAATTTGTTGTGCAGAAGTCTCTAAGCGCTGATCGAGTTACTAATTTGCTCAACTTGTCTCCCTTTGAGAAACTCTTCACAAGCTTATCGTTTTTCCGTCTCACTAAAATTTTGGCGCTGAGGAATTATTTTGGGTTTGTCTCGGCGTAGGAATGTGATATTTAGAGCTAAATACCAGTGTACGCGGAGTTGTGTTTGTCAGAAATAGTTAGCTATTAGTCAGTCTGTATTCGCTGTCTTCTCTAATGAGCATTCAACGCAAGTCCAAAGTTTGTCTCATTAATAATTTTCTTCCCAGTTTTGTTTTGAACATTTTAAGCTAAACTTGGTTTTATGCATGTAATACAAAACGTGAAATGTTAGTTCTCGGTTGGCTTTAATACTAAGCATATTCGCTTTACACTCGTGGTAACAATAACCATATAATACCCCTATAGCATTAACCGTAACCTAAAACAATCCTCTTTGACCTATTAGGCTAACACTAACTATAGTGTCATCACATGTGACATGAATTGGATCGATTGGGGTTTTACGACGTAATTAAGGTTATTTCACTCATATGACTGCTTGTCGACCAAATAGTTCCGAAATGTTACTAAGCTTATAGGTGAAACGCAAAGTCGACCCACTTGGTGGTGTCTTGGTAATAGTTGGTATTCTGGGCATCTTGTGATTGTCCGGTCAGTTTTTGTTACCAGGAACATCAATTAAGCCATGTCGTTTCCTTCACCCATTCGTTGACTCGCCGTTATACGGGTGAAATAACCTAAGTGCGGCGTAACATTAAATTCAAGTCTTTGTCTTTGATATGAAACTTCAGAACAAGCCGGATGTTAGTACATCATGGCGCAGTCTTACCTGCTTTTTTAAAAGGGTTCATTTTTTTGCCGTTACTATTTCCGGGTCCATATGAGGGCCCCATATTTCCAATTATCTTACAGTTTTCATAAGAAAGCAGGAATCTACTGAGTTTAAAGGCTTCAATTCGTGTAATTGCCCCACATCGAGCTTTGAAGTAGGGCCCAAATCCGCAATTAAACAGACATTCCGGCTTAACACAGGTTTAATATCCCTATCGAATAAATTCTGTATCCTTTTATTAGGTAGACATGCCTTAAAAGTGGAGGTTACAGGTACGAAAAACTCAAGTGTACAGTCAGGCGGTGAAAGAGAGTGAATTATTTTATTTTAAGTTGTACCTACAACAGAAAAGCTGGCCGTATTGTGTGATATGTTTTATGACCTGCTACAATTGATCACTCATTCTTTGTGTCACATTGTTAATTTCTTGAGTGTTGTTTCACTTTACGTTATAAAGCAAAATGGGACTGTTATCTTTTTGTAATTTATTTAATTAGCACATTATCCCAAACGTTATAGTTCCGCAATAATTTTAAATCCCATGGTCGAAGCGTTCGATAGTGTCCCTCTTTGACATTTGAATAAAAAATATATCACTTGAAGTGATCAAAGAAGTCGTGATCCTCAAATTGATATATTTGGTTCGGACACAATAAATTTAACCCTTTTTATACCCATATTCTATAAATATGTTAATTTTGAAAGTAACTTTTTTGAAGTGTTGAACTCATACATATTCAAACGAGAAATCGCATGTAAAAGGGTTAATAAAAACTGTTAATAATTCCCCGTTAAATAACAAGTGTTCTCTATACTATAGTGATTCCAGGGTTGATAGAGTTGGGGCCCATTTGTCTGATCCGGGTAGCGTTTTTAACCATCATGGTGTCACCATTTAGTGTTGGGTTTCAGGGTTCCTTTCCACATGGACTCGTTGTTGCTAATGAAATAAGCATGCAACGCGTGCTAACATAACTGCAAGGCGAGAATAATTATATTTCTGGCAGGCTGAGGATGCGTCATTTCAAAAGTCGTCTCGCTTCAGCATCCACGTTCCCCTCATCTGATGGTTAGGCTGTATCTCTAGAGGGACATTAGTTGGAGTTTTCTCCCCTCAGGGCACGGGCTACCCTTCCCACAACACCACACCATATGTGAGAGTGCTAATTTGTACTTCACACTCTACTTTGATGGCTGTCACTCTGTGGTATATCACCAGCTCACCACTCAATAACAGTTGCCCGTATATGTAAGCTGGCTCAAAAAACCAATAAACCTCTATGAAATCATCGATCCTTCGATTGATTGATTGATTCCTTGTGAAAAAATTGTTTGTACATGTAGTAAGATAAGTAAGAAGTGGTATGAATATACAGCAAATATATAATGCATCAAAAGTAGCTAGAACAAACGGTACAGCTATATATCGGCCGTTTCCCCCTCAAATTAACTCCATTAAACGGTATAAATTTCATGATAATATAGTTGAAATTAGTCGCCACTTTTCTTCGGTTAATTTACCATTTACGTGAATGTTCGAAGGTTACTTTTATCCCATGATCAATTCTTACAATATTAAAACCTTGTGTGGCGCAAAGATTCAGTTTTTGTTGGTTATGTTATGTCAAAATATTCCTGCTTTATTCTTATTTCAATATATTTCAATGTCAAACTGGAATGTAATGTCAACATATACAGAACATTATCTCCAATTCAATATGAAATCGTCTGTGTACTTTGGGAAGCTGTTTAGGTTTAGATACATTTATGCGTACATCGTTGACAAAGGCTTGGTAAGGAACAGGGCAAAAAATGCCGGTTATGCCCGGTTATCGATAAACGGTTTCGTGGTGGGAGGCTGGGCGAGTTTTTCGGCTGGTCAGAAGTTAACACGAATAGTATGAAATGTTGGTGTCGAGTTGCGGGTTATGGTAAAAACTTAAGACTGAAACTGATGACCGACTATTGGTTGTAAAAACACGTTTGATATTAGGACGGGAGGTTGGGGGACACTTCCTTTTATCTAGTGCTCTTAGAACCAAAGCGTGACACGAAGGCGATCTCAACTGGTGTCTTGTGTTGTCTGGTCTGGTCTTTGTTGTTAATCAGGGACGTTTCCTCCGCTCATTGGACTAGCAGGCGGTCATATTGGTGAAATAAAAAGGTACGCCGAGTCGTGAAAGCCCAATCAATTGAATTAATCGTTACATTTTGATAACAGCAAGATATATAACTTTTTGTTGTACATGTGTGAAGGAAATGTCAAAATCTGGTATAACCGTGAAGACCGGGGGTGTGCTTGGTTAATACTGTTTAGAACAGATATACTGCTGGCGATTCGGTGCCTAACTCTGAGGGTCGTGGGTTCGATTCCCGGACGGGTTTCAACCTGCAAAATTTTCTGAACTATAGAATCTGTTCAATCCAAGAAAGTGTTATCCCAAAATAACGAAAATACAAGCGGCTTCTGTTTCATTTCTGACGGCATCTGAAGCACACAAACAAATATGTAAATTACGACGAAGTTATTAGCAGTCTATTGTAGGACTCCTATATCGGTTTCTCTTAATTCCTATAATTAAATTATAGCAAATTGTCAATTGGGTATAAAAATAATATATGCCACCGGCTTTCTGCTACATTTGGGTGGTTCCCGTTTTAGAAATATTTAATACTTGAATACTTTTTCTTTTAAATCATATGTTATACATTTGATCGTAATGTGATCAATTCATAATCAGCTGAATATGCCATGCAGGTGATTCCCAGAAAATGTACCAAGTATTTAATTCCATGTAGTTGGTCTGGAAATCGCAGCGAAGTCGCAATAGAGCACAAGTATACGGTAAGAGGAGAAAGAGGAGAACGAAGATCAGGTGGTCTTCCGGATCAGTGTAAACCATCTAGCTGATTATGAGAGTTCCCCGACAGCGAGACAGTTAGCTTGTTGTCACAACCGATATGTCAATTAATCTTTCGTATTTCTTCGCGGGATGTTTTTCTGACATTATTTCATTGTCCATTCTCGTCTGTTCCTTGTGCTTGGTATGGCATTGTTATACACACGGCATTAGTGTTTAACAATGTGATCCGTTTAAGCCTACACTGAACACGAACACTCAAATGTAAAGCTAAAATATGTTATCAATAACGAAGAACAGATACACGTTACGAAATGGTTTAAGTTCATACTTCTGACCGACAGAGAGATCGATCGATAGTCACGTCAACACAAACATTACGTGTGAAGTGTTTTGTGGCGTTAGAACATTATTTTGTGTTCACTTAAAACATGCTGTATTAATTAACACTGAAAATAAATTATTTCTGAGATAATTAAAAATCATTCTTGAGCTTAATTAGTATGTTTTTAAAATACTCACCTTTTAGATGAAGTTAAATGTTGATCCGTAACCAAAGTAAGAGTTTTTACCTAACTCGACGTGTCATATTTGCAGTCAAAATGAATAAAAATAATGACAAGTCATCCTCTTCTAACTATATCTAAAAAACGAAAAAAGATATTATAAATCTAAATGATTTTTTTTAGTTTTATATGTTGCTTTGAAATGTGCAAAAATCAGTTCTGTATGTATAATATCAGTCGAAGAGTAGGCTTTTTCCAAGAAAAATTAAAGCAGAGAAAACCGGTAAAATGTATTTTACCTCTTTCTTGCTCAATTCTTTGAAGTAATTCACACTTTTTTCACAATTTGTTTAAAATATCGAACAGACCCATTCTATGTATGTTTCGCAAATAATTATGTATATATATTGTGAAATATGCCAGAGCTGGCCGTGTCAAAAGCTATAGTTGAATTGCATTCAAGCTGTGATCAATCAACCACATGTGGTGTCAGTGAATTTATATACATTGGGAATTAGGATAGCCAATAAACAGCTGATAGTAAATGCCCAGAAGACAACCATGCCAAACAGTTGATTCGCTTATATGCACCGTGGACAGACTGTTTATACTCTCCAGGTAGCTACCTGTATTTAATTGATTGTCAAAATACCGCTGTTGTACATAATGTGGTTGTTTTATCATCAAAGTTAATAACGGTCTTATTATTCAAATTTTTTTATCGGAACTACTCTAGAACAACCTTGTTATATTGTCCATTCTACATGTTTTGACTGATGCTTTAGTATGCTAAACAACCTTACTCCCACTTTGCATATCTTTTCATCTATTGTTGCCACAACCCCTATATAAAGAATCATCTTATAACCCTCTTTGCAAATGCCATATACCCTATGATGAAGTAAGTCACTCTTCGAAAGCTTTTTATAATATACAGCAAAATGTACAAAGTCGTGTTACTTGTCATGTCTTTATTAAGTTTCATAAAACCACTCCATAATCGAGTTTACCCTAGAATATAGACCACTAGATCACTTACTCTAGAATATAGACCACTAGATCACTTACTCATGAATATAGACCACTAGATGACTAGGTTTTAAAAGATCGAGAAAAGTAACTACACTGAATTGTTAGTTCTCTTTAGCTTGAGCAAGATATAATAAACAGGCTTCGTGAAACTTTGCGTGATATTGGCGGAAGCCGTATTGCGTGTGGGAATAATATTATTATATTCAAGATTCTTACATATGTAGCCAGCATTTTACTAAATCATGACAGTACAGATTTAAGGCAGTAATTTCAATTATTTTATTTGACATGTCTGAAATAAAGGAACCAGGTTTCTGTTAAATACGTGACATCCTATATATAGCGAAGTATGCTGTGGCCACAAGTGCCAGCCATCGTTACAAACAACAACTCGGCCATTCGAGTCATTTCTTTCTATCAAACAATTCTATTAAATGATCAGGATGGTGACTTTATGTGTGTGTGTGAGGGAGGGGGAGGGGAGGGGGGGGTGTAACTATTTTAATGTATCAGGCTACACTTTGCTGGCCGAACGATCAATTGGTTGGTCTTTTGTTAACCCCGGCTAATCCTCTTATTACTGGAACCTTAGACGAGTTACAGGTAAACCGTTGGGTTGGTTTTGGAGACTTTCTGCATGTCTAAAATACTTTGCTGTGTTAACCTGATTAGGATGGTATAGTGCTGTTGGGATTTAGTAAGACAAAGCGAATAGTTTTCTTTGACATTCGATCTAGTGGATTGAGTGGATGTTGGGGAAACCT